>JARBWK010002028.1:0-16458 GCA_030556195.1 Anolis apletophallus
GTGTGAATTTACTTTGTATTGTTTGGAATCCTAAGAGTAGTTTATAATGCTATCCACCTACACTTTGAAAGTGACCAGGGCAGACATTTCAAAGATTACATATTTTCAAGGGAGAGATTAGCTGAAAATCTGTCAGTTTCTTACATCAGCTTCTCCCACTGGTTTTAAAGTAACTAAACTAGTAACTTAAAGTAACTAAACAAGTTATCTGTAATTTGCTCAATCAGCAGACAATTTGGCATAGTCAGATCAAATAAATCAGCTATGGCTGTAAAAGCAACAGAAGTTTTCTAAAAGTAATCACAACAGTCATAGCTTGTCTCCTCGCTGAACTGTTTTCTGTCCCTTGATACTTTTAATCTCTGTTCAGATAATAATAAATGGCAGCCTTGAATCCTTAGAACTTCAAAATAGCAAAGACATAATCCACTTGAAATGTCTGGATTATAATTGTTATTATTGTTCACTACTCCTAGCCCAAAACACTTAAAGGCCTCAAGCTGCCCACCCCTAAACTAGCATAAAAGGGATCCTATCAGCAGATTGGAAATCTAAGAGGATATACATTATGAATAGCACAATGAAGGGCTTCTTCGGCGTTGAGTATTTATGTCACAGCGGATAGGCAACAGAAATATAGAAGTTTAATTCCCCATCGGCCCAAAAACTCCAGTCTCTGTTCGTGTGAATAATGAAACTCTCATTCAATTCACAAGGTAAATATATAACTTTGTATTGAATTGTATTTAACAATAACTGGCAAAACATCGAAAAACAACAGCCATCACAGCTACCTTTCTAAACATCCTTTCCTCACAGATATTAAATCCCAACTGACAAATCCCAACTGTCACTTTGTAACTGACATTCCTCAAGGTTCCATTTAGCAGTCTTGAGACAGCGCCATCTGGTGTCAAACATGTCACAATGCAGGTCATCTCAAACTGCGAAAATATATCTTGTGCTGAATCATGAATTGCTATTCAAAATGCAATAATCTGACACTCCTCCTTCATGAGCAACACAAGTACACACATTATGTATAATAACAATATCTTCTTACAAAATACATTTAATTTACAATTAGTCAATGCGTTTGTAAACATATCAGCCATATTCTCATCTGACTGGACATACACAGGATTAATAAAACCATCCTGTACTAACTTTCTAACATTTTGGTACCTTACCCCAATATATTTTGTTCTCTGCTTTAATCCTTCAGCATTTGATATTGCTATACAAGATTGAGAATCAGTAAATAAAGATATCTTATCTTCAAAACTTTGGAACTTGTTTACTAGAGCCTTTATCCACTCTAGTTCTGTACAACAGTCAGAAAAAGCAGAAAAATTCGGCTTCTGCCGTGGATAAACAAACGTGTGACTGTTTACGAGATTTCCATGTCACTTGTATCCCATTAAAACTAATTAGATACACGGAACATGACCAGTTTTGTTCGTTGTCACCAAAACTTGCGTCTGCAAACCCCTTCATACCGCTTTCTTTTGGACGAATTTTTAGCTTTTTGTCACATGTTCCTTTCAAATATCTTAACACTCGTTTTACAGCTTGCCAATCAGTCAACGTTGGTTCATTCACTCTCCTGCTTAGTACATTAGTGGCATAGGCGATGTCAGGCCTAGTCCAATTTGCCAAATACAAGAGGCTCCCAACCACTGATCTATACAATGTTTGATTGTCAAACATTTCACCTCTATCAAACTTTTAAAAATCTGGTACCATTGGAGTTGCTACTGTTTTACACAGAGTCAATCTTGTTCTCTCAAGTCACTCAAAAATTTTGTCTTTTGATCTAGACAAATATCTTTTTTTTCAGTTCTAGTTACATTTACGCCTAAGTATTTCCGGACTTCTCAAGATCTTTTACAGTCATACTTGAGTTTAGTCCCTTAAAAACTTGTTCCACATCCCTTTTGGATGGTGCTAGTACTAAGAGATCATCGACAAACACCAAAACAAATGTTTGCTTTTAGACTTTTTCCTTTCTTATATAGACATGTATCTACACTGCTTCTTTCGAAGCCAAGACCCTTTAACTTTTGTCTATACACTGGTTCCAGCATCTCGCTGCTTGCTTTAGCCCGTATAATGCTTTCCGTAGTCGATACACACCAGTTGGAGTATCTTTTTCAAAACCAGGTATTGCTCTCATATATACATTGGCTCTGCGTTTAAATAAGCTGTGGCAATGTCAAAGTGCCTTATAACATACTTTCTTTGCACACCGATGCCTAAAGCAGTCCTAATTGTTTCAGGTCTAATCGTTGGAGCATATACCTCATCATAATTTTGATTGTAAATTTGACCAAAACCTTGTGCAACCAATCTTGCTTTGTACAATAATGAACCATCAACTTGTGTTTTCCTTTTAAATACCCACTTGCAACCAATTACCTTTACATCTTTGGTTACATCTGCTTGTTCTAAAACATTTAAAGAATGAAGTGAATCAAATTCCTTCTTCATTGCTTTTACCCAACAATCATGTTCATTTTTTCAGTCTACGCAATGCTTCAGCGTAAGTAGGATCTTTCCACTCTATACTTCTATTTGCGTGACTTGGTACTTGGCTGGTGGAATTCCCTTTAGTGATACGTGTGGATCTCTAGGAATCTCATCCTTAGTCTCCTCCACATCCCTAATCTCCTCTTGACAATGTCCATCAACCTCTTTTACAGATTTGGACACTAAATCAGAGTTTGTGGCGCAAAAATCATGAAAATTACTTTCTTCAGATTGTTCCTTGCTTTCTTCCACATTTGCCTCATCTAATACCTCTACAACTTCAGATTCATTCTTTACTCTAGAAACACTTGGGGTTATGAACACTTCAGTGTTCGCATGAATTCTATCCCAATGAGTATTATTTCGAACTTTACAGATCTGGAGACTGTGAACTTCTTCCCTGGAGAGAAGAACCATTCCAGAATCTATAGCCTTCGTTCCACTTTCATATCCAATAAATTGCATCTTTACCCAATGCTGATCTCTTTGTCTCTTTGCTGTATAGGAATTAAGACATTTGCATGCGCACCAAATACTTGAAAATGATCCACCTTTGGATGTCTTCCATAAAACAAATAGAATGGGATTTCATTTACACTTGAGGTCCATAACCTATTCAGCACGTGTTAGCTGCTTCTGCCCAAAAACCTTTGGACATTTGTGCATCCTCAAGCATTGATTTTACCATGGTTTGAATTACACCTAAGCGACGCTCCGCAATTCCATTTTCTTTTGATACACACGGATTTGTTTTCCTATGCCAAATTCCTTTATCCTTAAAAAATTCTTAAGTCTTTCATTCACAAATTCACCTCCTCTATCAGATTGACTTGTTTAACAGTCAAATTGGATCTTCACAAAATTGTACCATTCAATAAATTTTTCATACACCTGAAATTTACCTTTCAAAGGATAAACGAAGCCAAATCGAGACCTATCATCTACTATTACTAGTAGAAATACATTCCCTCAATACTCTTTGGAAAAGGTCAGCTAGATCCATGTGCACTAACTGTAACTTAGTTGTTACTCTATCACTCCTTTTGGCAACAGGATAAGCCTTTAACTTTGTTTTGTTACAGACAGCACACTCTAAATAATTTCTGCATTCTGGTATTTGAATGCCTACTAGCTGTGCAGTCTTTCTAATCATATTATAGTTCATGTGGCCAAACTTCCTGTTTAGCATGTGCAGACATCTGTCACCATGCAGAGTTTTCCCTTCCACACTCTGAATACTCTGTGTAGACATTTTATTACTAGCATTCATTCTATAGAAACCATTTTGAAATTTTACTTCTTATACATACCTGTATTTTTATTACTCATTTTACATAACTCCCCTTCAAACACAATGGATAAACCATGGTCTGCAAGTTGTTTCACCCTAGAACATTGTGTTCTAGCTCAGGAACTAAATAAACATTGTCTAACTTTAGACTAAGTTGACCAATTTCAACTTCTCCCTTTGTTAAAACCTTGCACCTTTGACCATTGGCTAGACTCACACAACTTTGCATAGAACCAGATAAAGGTTCCTTCTCTGCTAACAATTTACTATCCTTAACAAAACTCTTTGCACTCCCAGAGTCAATAATCCAGGGTACCTGAGGAATAAAATCATTGTTACATTGTAAACTCATCAACAGACAGCCTGAATCAGAGTCTTTTCTTGAATTGTTGATCTGTTCTTTCTTGCTCTGTGCTGATTCACTCTTAAACTTGTTCTGATGACATTGTCTAGCTTTGTGTCCTCTTTTATTACAAATGTAACAGATGATGTCACACTGGATTGTCTCTTTCCTCTTCATATTGAAGCCTTTGTTGACCGTCTTCTCCGTTGAAAGTCGCTGGGCATTTCTTCTGTAACAAGCCCAGTTCTCCAATCTAGTCGAAACTAAGTCGAAGTTGATGTCCTCTTCTTTCACAGATTGCATGGAGTCAATGAATGAGTTGTAGCTCTGCCCCAAACTGCTTAGTAGAATTAAGCCTCTCTGATCTTCTGTAAAATTGGTGCCCCTTGCTGCTCAATCATTAAATAGGCTCAGCATTTTACTCAAATGAGTCTCTCTGGCACAATCTTCCATTGACAGAAGCTTCAGTGAAAACAGTTCTCTGCTCAATAAAACTTTTGAGCCTCCAGTAGCCTGCTGATAAAGCTTTTCAAGCCTTTTCCAACAGTCAGCGGCTGTTTCTTCCAGAGCTAAATATGTGAGGTTCCTATCGTCAACTGACAGGATGATGGTAGCCCTTGCCTTGCCATCTTTCAACCTTTCTGCATCAGAAATAGGTCGATGTGTTAAGCAGGATAACAGCTCCTCCTTTGCCAAAACTGCTCGCACTTTGGTAGCCCATATTAAATAATTTGAGCTGCCTCTGAGTTTTTCTAAATGATGCTGTGCTCCAAATAATGCCATCTTTCTTCACACTGCAGATGCTCCTGGCAACAATTCACTTCAGCTTTTTTTCTCTAACACTGACGTAAACAGCGACTTCTGCTGCAATTTGCAGTGTTATTCAAAAACTTTTTCTATGAATTATGGGTTATGTAGTATCTCTGTGCCTCTGCAATTCTGGATTCTGTGTTCTGGGTTCTGGGATCTGGGCCCATAACCTCTTCGGCGTTAGTATTTATGTCACAGCGGATAGGCAACAGAAATATAGAAGTTTAATTCCCCATCGGCCCAAAAACTCCAGTCTCTGTTCGTGTGAATAATGAAACTCTCATTCAATTCACAAGGTAAATATATAACTTTGTATTGAATTGTATTTAACAATAACTGGCAAAACATCGAAAAACAACAGCCATCACAGCTACCTTTCTAAACATCCTTTCCTCACAGATATTAAATCCCAATTGACAAATCCCAACTGTCACTTTGTAACTGACATTCCTCAAGGTTCCATTTAGCAGTCTTGAGACAGCGCCATCTGGTGTCAAACATGTCACACTGCAGGTCATCTCAAACTGCGAAAATATATCTTGTGCTGACTCATGAATTGCTATTCAAAATGCAATAATCTGACAGGGCTGAGCAAAAAGTTCACTGTGAATATTATTTTGTTTTATATATGGGGTTAGGAGGAATAGATTTATCTAAATCAGGGGGCATTTTTATTTTGAAGTTAACATTATGAAAGTGTTTGGGAGGGAGGCAACCAGCGGACAGCAGAATTTGTTTTTGAGAGGAGTGCAACTGTTCCTACTATACAACTGTCCTTGGTAGCTAATAACAAGCATGTTGCATTCCTAAAAGGCCTCTAGAAGGCCATGTATAATTTTCTACTATTGCAGGTATCACCATAGTTGGCTGGAAAAATAGAATTAGAAGGCAAATGTTCTGGAAAAAAATCCCTAAAATGCCTTCTAAGAATTACACACATCTTTGAAAGCTAAATCTGATTTGCATCATATCTTACGGTACCTTCTGTGGTTCCCAAAAATGTGCATCATATTAAAAGCCATAATATATGGAGGGCAGCTTCATCAATTTTTTTAATCAGATTGAAATAAAGAAACCAAAATTAAATGTAATTCATTTTAAGTATTTCCACTTGTCTGACAGATCTTCAATGCATTAAAATTAGACTTGACTGTCTATTTTGGGATTAGTTGAAACCGAAAAACAGAAATAATGCTTATAATCCCATGGCTGTTGAACAGTGATATGAAATGTCAGAAATAAACCTCTTATCTTGGTGAGAGGGCTTCATGGTCTTAGATAAGTGGGCAACTTCCTGGAGCTGGTTACCATATTTGGACCCCAGAAGCCATACTAGTCCTCCAGAACTCCCACTGTGGCCAACCTTCAGTGGTCAGTTTCACAGTAATAAATCTAACCTGGCTTTGAGAATATAGCTTGATAATCCTGAGATATGTAAATGCTGGAGACCCACTGTAAAATATGAGTTGATAGAGTCTGTCCTAGCAGCCAATAAGTAGTACAATAATTAATCTCAATGCAGCATGGTATAGTGGTTTGGACTATGTCTCAAGATACTAGAGTTTGAATCCTTGTTTATTTATTTATTTATTTATTTACATCATTTATATTCCGCCCTTCTCACCCCACAGGGGACTCAGGGCGGATCACAATTCACACATACAGGCAAACATTCAATACACAATTGGTCGAGAGCTCACCCCACCCAGGCAGGCCTCGAACTCATGACCTTCTGGTCAGTAGAGATCTTATGCAGCTGACTCCCAGCCAGCTGGGCCACATTCCCGGTATTCACTGTGGAAACCCACTGAGTAACTTTTAACAAGTCTCATTCTCTCAGCCTCAGAGCTAGGCAAAGGCTAAGCCCCTCTGAACAGATCTTGTTAAAAGAAAACAACCCTGTGGCTGCATAAATCAAAAATGAAACAATAATCCTAGCAGCCTATTAGTATAACTATTATTAATCTGAATGCAACACAGTTCTGGGCACTGTCACATCTGAACTCTTACACTTAGTCCAGAAAAGCTATTTACAGGCTGGGATATATATTGTATGTATTAATGTCTAGTATAATATATGGTAAATCAGAATTGTTGTTTGTTTGCTGTATTTCTAGTCAAGCCCTCCTCCAACAAGACTAAAGAAATTGTTTAATTCTTTATTTCTTAAATTTTGTTAAATCCAATAGGAAGGCCAGTTCTAACTGCAGTATAATTACTCAGAAGGAAGTCTCATTATGCCGTCACACCAGGTCTGTTTGAAATTAAAACTGGCAGATGTGTTGTCCTTTTTACCTGGTGGACTGCAGAGCGCTTGCTGAAAAAGCTAGGTGGTCTGGCAACCCAAAAAACACTCCAAAATAAAGTTGAAAATCAAACAGTTTATTCAATAACAAAGTCTTTGCAGGACTTGGCACAGCTTCTTAATGGTTGCAAAAAACCAAAAAAAACAGACTGGAAATGCCTTGGGTTGTTGCTCAAAAGATTCCCACTGCTTCTTTTTGGATGGCAGGAAACCAGATATTTCCCACCCTGGTCCTAGGTGTTTGGTTGAAGGAACCACTCCTTCCCCCCTCTAAACCTAAGCTCAGTCCAAAAGGTGACCTAAAGCTGGGCTGGTAACCAGATGTCTATCCTATACAGCAGTGGTTCTCAACCTTCCTAATGCGGTGACCCCTTAATACAGTTCCTCATGTTGTGGTGACCCCCAACCATAAAATTATTTTCATTGCTACTTCATAACTAAATTTTGCCACTGTTATGAATAGTAATGTAAATATCTGATATGCCAGATGTATTTTCACTCACTGGACCAAATTTGGCACAAATACCCAATGTGCCCACATTTGAATATGGGGGGGGGGTTGATTATGTTCTTTGGGAGTTGTAGTTGATGGGATTTATAGTTTACCTACAATCAAAGAGCATTCTGAACTTCACCAATGATGGAATTGAACCAAATTCGGCACACAGAACTCCCATGACCAATAGAAAATGCTGGAAGGGTTTGGCGGGCATTGACCTTGAGTTTTGGAGTTGTAGTTCTCCTAAATCCTGAGAGCACTGTGAACTCAAACAATGATGGATTTAGACCAAACTTGGTAATATGCCCAAATATGAACACTGGTACAGTTTGGACAAAGAGACTTGATATTTGGGAGTTGTAGTTGCTGGGATTTATAGTTCACCTACAATCAAAGAGCATTCTGAACCCCATCAATGATAAAATTGGGCCAAATTTCTCACACAGAATCCCCATGAACAACAGAAAATATTGTCTTTACTGATGGTCTTTGGTGACCCCTCTGACATCCCTCGCGACCCCCAGGGTCCCGACCCCCAGGTTGAGAAACACTGCTATACAGCATGCAAAGCCAGTCCCTGCAAGGTACCATAAACTCATCTGGTTCCAGCAGTCCCCCAGCTAATGGTCAAGCAAATAGCAATCAGCAGGTCAGCACCCAGGTAAGCACCCAGGTAAGCACCCAGGTAAGCACCCAGTAAGCACCCAGTAAGCACCCAGTAAGCACCCAGTAAGCACCCAGTACTTACGGTGACCCTTTCGGAGCCAATCCTGGCTGGCCAAAAAAACACATCTGGCTTCCTTCCCTCTCTGAAAGGAACTAAAAACACTTTCTAAAATGGAGGCCAATCCCCCGGAAGAAAAAAAGGCGGACACCAACTAAAAGATACATTTGCAGAGCTTTAGGTGGCAAATTCTGCACCAGGCTGCAACCTTGCTAATAATTAACAGGCAAGGTGCCAGTGTGTCTGGAACAGTCCCAGTAAAAAATGCAAAAGGAAAAATTGCTGCATTTTAAAACAAAACTATGGGGCTATGCATATGAAACGTGTGGAGGACGGAACACTCCCCGCTAAATTTTCCAGGATATGGAAATTTACCAAACAAAATAAGCAAACACCTTTGCGATATAACAACATCAATTACAAACTTTCAACCAGCAGTACAAGGTCGCAGATTGGTCAATCCAGGATAGACACCTTGTCTTTGTTAAGAGTCTTTAACTGAACTTTCCTAACCTTGCCATCAGGGCAAGGAAAGGTCTTTAGTATGATACCCATAGGCCAGGCATGGCGGGGCAAGTCTTTGTCCTTGAGTCCTCGGTTTTCATTTGTGCACCTTTAAAGTCACTACCGAGATCTGTGTTGTTGTTCGAAAGTCCCAACAGAAATAGAATTTTCATTAGGCCTAGACATAGAAAATGTAAACATTTGCTTTGTTTCAGTTATAAGGAAAACGCAACTAGGAGATGAGTGGGACAATTCACCATCTTTCAAGAATACAGACTCCAAATAACCACTGGGAGAAACCACCCCAGAACCATCCTCTGGATGGTTCACAGATGCTGTCACCATGTCAGACCTTCCACATCTATTGCACTCAGCAGAACCAAATTCCCAATCAGCTTCCCTGCCTAGTTCGCTGGGGCAAGAATCCTCCGGACTTTCCCTATGAAAATTTGCCTCCTGCCCCTGTTCAGCGAAAGACTCCACCAGCCTTTCAGAGCTCCTCTTTCTACTGTCATTTTCCAGCCTTTCATTTCCTTCCTGTTCTTCTTGTCACTCCTGACCATCTGTATGGAAAACAGGAGGTGGGGGAGGAGGAAGAAGGGCAGGAATGGCAAATGGCGTGGTTGATGGTGAGACTGACAATGGAACCATGACTTCTGCTACCACCAATGAAGACTTGTGAGAAGTGCTATCATCCAAAGACAGGTCACTGCCGCTCCCACTCAGCTTCTTCTTGCTCTCTGAATGGCCAGAAGTAGATTTCTCTGATGGCCTTTTAGAAGACTTGGAGCCAGTGGCAAGCGGAGAGGTGATAGTCTTAAGGTGATCCATGGCAGTGTCAGTAGAGGGTGGACTCAATGCTGATTTTTTCTTCTTCACTGCTTTGTGTGAATTCAAAGCCATTACCTCCAGCTGCTTAGACACTTTCATTTTCCGTGGCTTTTTCTCCTTTTCTGCCACATGCCTGTTGTTTGACAAAGCGGGCCTATCTGGCTTAAAGGGCAAAGGGGCTACCCAATTTCCCTCTGCACTTTGCATTGCTTGGGAGTTCATGATCTCCAAGAATCTTTGCTCATCTTTTGAGAGCGCTAAGGCTTTGTCTCTTTCAGAGTCTTTAAAGATGGAGGAATACTCTGGAGTTATTCCTTGACAAAATATAGAGATGTGACTCAAACAGCTACGCATGGGACGTCCACTCCTAAGCACGCTCGCTTGACTGGAGTCCAACGACGATGGTGGGTGCATCTTGTTCATGCACACTGGGCCTATAACTGTCCAGCCTAGAGGGAGTTGCTGCGCGATGGGTGCGCCTGGCGGTCCTTTAACTTGGTCGTTGACACAAAACAAGCTCGGACAATCCGCACCAAGCAAAAGAGCAATGTCCACATCTGGCCGGAAAGCTGGTATGGCATTCTTCAGCCTTCGCAGGTGTGGATGGGCCTCCACAACTTCCCTGGTTGGAATTTGATCTTTATTCCGTGGGATGGAGGAACACTCTATGAGGTCTGGCAGCTTGAACTGTCTCTTCTTGTCGCAAGAGGAGACGACAAAACCAGACGCTATGCGACCCTGCAACTTCTTCCTCCTCGAACACGTTGTCATAGTGTAGTCGACCATCTTTGATTTAAGGCCGAACATGCGGAAGAAAGCTGGAGTAGCCAGGGAAGCGTCGCTCTGGGGATCCAACGCCACATAAAGTCTCTTTCTAAGCCATGGGCACTTGGCTGGGTAGACATCTGCCAAGCAAATGGGATGACAAACTCTAGACCGGTGTGCATCAGAGCACAGCTCAGTGCAGGCGACTGCTGACACCTCCACATCTCTCTGTGGTGTGGCTGACCTGTCGGCGTCTTCGGCCGCTGGCTTCTCCTTGGATGGACCGTCCCCTTTAGAGTGGGAGGTGGCCTCGGAGTTGTGCATTGCGGTGCAATGTCTTGGGCTGCTGCATTCCTCACACTTGATAGCCTCTTTGCAGTTCGATGCAAAGTGTGGAGTTGCACCACAGCACCTGAAGCAGATTCCTAGCTTTTGAGCCAGCTGCTGTCTCTCCTTGTATGGCTTCTTGCTGAACTCTCGGCAATTGGCCAAACTGTGAGGCTTTTGGTGGATAGGGCAAAGGACTTCCTTCCCCTCTGGCCTTGGCGCATCGGTCCTGTGCTGGGTTTCAACAGCCTTCACGCTGACCGGTCTCTTGGCCTCTCTAAGCGGTTTCCTGTCCACATTGGGGGTTTCTCCAACTGAGTCCCTTGGTACAATGCTGGCAGACCTGTTTGAGGGTCATTCCTCTCTCTGGCGGCCCGGTCGATGAACTTGACCAGGTGAGAGAACGGTGGATACGCCTGGGCGTGGGCCTCCTTGAAGTTGAAAACCTCTCTCCCCCAAAATTCCTGCAGAGCGAAGGGAAGCTTACTAAGAATCTGGCGCTGGGACAGATGTTGATCGAGGCACGCCAGTCCAGGCAACTCTGGGTTGTCTTTAGCCGTTTCCAGCTGTGCCAGGAGGTCACTAAGGTCCCACAGAAGCTTGCAGTCCTTAAGCTTCAGAGTTGGGAACCTTTGCAGCTTGTCCATCAGAGATTCTTCAATCTCCGTGCTGGTTCCAAACCTTTGGTCTAACCTGCGCCATGCCTTTTCCAAGGCTTTGATGGGGTCGGCTACGTGGACTGCGTAAATGTTCTTAACTTGAGAAGAAGAGTCTGGACCCAACCAGGCGCCCATCAAAGTCAGCTCTTCTTCAGGTGACAACCTCAGGTCCCTAATTGCTCTTTTGAAAGTGACCTTCCAGAGAAGGAACTCATCGGCTTTGTCCGAAAACCTTTCGACCCCCTTGTCCTTCAAGTCTCTTCTGGGACTTCTTAAGATTGGGGTGAGCTGGAATTCTGGGGTTGCTGGGGACAAATGCGGTGTAGGCTGCTGCTGGGTAAGGTCCCATGGTGCCTCCGCTGTTGATCTTTGACCCTTAGGATGAAGGTCGTCTCTTGTTGATGGACTGGCAGCTCTTCTGGAACTAGCCGAAAGGGTGCTGAGCTTTAGAGGTCTTGCAGGTGGTCCTGGAGCCGTAGTGGGAGGCACAGGAAGCCTGAGCAAAGACGAACTCCCCGCTATGGCACTCTGTACTTTGGGCAACTCAAAGGCAACTTTAGGGCCCTGGTCCGGCTGAAGTGGGAAATCTTCGTACTCCGCATCAGAAAGCTGGCTGCTTAAACTGCTAAGGTGTGCAAGCACCTTGGAAGAAGGGTCCTGTATTGGCAACTGTCTTACATTCTCTTCTGTAAGCTGCCCATTTAGGGAAAATTCTCTGGCCAAAACCTCAGCCCTTACACTCTTGGCAGCAGCATCAGCCCTTACTCTAAGCATCTCTATCTCACTTTGCCTTTGGGCCTGTTCCAACTGGCTTTGGGCCTGTTCCAACTGGCTTTGGGCCTGTCTCAATTGGAGTCGCTGTTCCTCCTCTTTGAAGAGGAGGGACTGATCGGCTATCCTTGCTTCAACTTGGGCCTCTGTGATCTCGCGCTGCAACTTGAGACGCAAAACAGCTTCTGAAGAGAAAGAGCTTCCGGCATCTGAAGATTTATGGGAGCGGCTATGCTTAGATGATGCATACTCTCTCAACTTGGATGCCTTACTAGAGTGGCTAGACTTAAAGCTAAGCGCCACTGAAGGCGACTTTAAAAGATTGGTCTCGTGGCTGCCTAAGGGAGACTGGTTTCCCTTAGGCACAGACCTAGGATTAACAGGTGGAGAACTAAATTCTAGGGTATCTAGAACTGCTCTTACCCTATCCTCCTTTTCACTGGTGTCAGCCAAGACACTCACTATCTTTAGCTCTGAGTCCTTATCATTGATACGCTCAATGACCTGGACTGCTTCAGACACCAAACCCTTCCACAGGTCGAAGGCCTGTTCAAGGTCTGACCTTAACATGGATGGCACCTTTGTAATGCCCACGCTCTCTACTCTGTGCATTAGAGTTGCGATGCGTTCCCATGCTGAGGCTATCTTAGCATGGAGGAGCTCCTCTTTCTCAACTAGCTGGGCTAGCATCCTGGCTGAAGGGTGTTTTTCCCTCTGGGGCCTTACAACATGACCTTCAGACCCAACTCTGCTTACATCATCTTGCAATTGCACAGACATTGTGAACCCTTATAGTAAAAAATAAATTTTCAATAAAGGCAAATGCAATACACAATGAAATGCACAGCACTCAAACACAACAATAAATGACCATGCAATGATGCTTTGCAAGGAGCAAGATGTTGGCGCCAAAATTCGATGGGCAAACTGCTAGACGACAACAAGGTAGCAATTTGCTGCTGGAAGCCTTCTTAGCGAAGATCAACAATGAAGGGAGGAGCTTCTTTGGCGCGTATAGCGCAAGCTACTAAAATGGCGGCTTTGCCAAATTTTCAAGCACCTCGTGCTCCGCGGCTCGGGGCCTACCGCTGAAGGAGCGACGAGGCCGACATTGGAAGGTGGGAGAGAAGCGCCTTCTCCCCGCTGTGCAGAGATGTCACCGCTGGTCGATTGTTCCAGCCGAAATCTTCGCTGACGTGAAGGCTGGCTGTTCTTTCTTGGCGTTGCTGGGCCCAGCCGGGTCCCGGTCTGGCGCTGCTGGGCTCAGCACTTTAGTGCGAGCCCAAACTGCCGCTGGAGCTCCGCGGCTCGGGGCCTGCCGCCGAAGGAGCCAGAAGGAGTTGCTGGGTGCTGCACAGCTGTGCAAACCCAGGAACAGCCACGGGGGGCTGCTAGCGTGCGCACACGCGAGCCCAAAACAGCCGCTGGAGCTCCGCGGCTCAGGGCGTGCCGCCGAAGGAGCCCGATGAGTTGGTGGGTGCTGCACAGCTGTGCAGATCCAGGGACAGCCGCTGGGGGCTGCTAGCACGCACACACGCGAACCCAAGAACAGCCGCTGGAGCTCCGCGGCTCGGGGCCTGCCGCCGAAGGAGCACGATGAGTTGGTGGGAACTGCACAGCAGTGAAGAACCAGGGGCAGCCGCGGAGGCTACGCGCGCGCACACTCGAGCCAAAGGACTGCCAGAACTGAGGGAATGGAGCCCCACTCCTTCACCTTTCTTCAGTCTGGCAGCAAGCTTGCTGGCTCAGACCACAAAATAAAATCTCTAAGGCCGTGCAGGCTCAACTGAGGCGGATAGGACCGCAGGGCCGTAAGTACTATGCCGTCACACCAGGTCTGTTTAAAATTAAAACTGGCAGATGTGTTGTCCTTTTTATCTGGTGGACTGCAGAGCGCTTGCTGAAAAAGCTAGGTGGTCTGGCAACCCAAAAAACACTCCAAAATAAAGTTGAAAATCAAACAGTTTATTCAATAACAAAGTCTTTGCAGGACTTGGCACAGCTTCTTAATGGTTGCAAAAAAACAAAAAAAAACAGACTGGAAATGCCTTGGGTTGTTGCTCAAAAGATTCCCACTGCTTCTTTTTGGATGGCAGGAAACCAGATATTTCCCACCCTGGTCCTAGGTGTTTGGTTGAAGGAACCACTCCTTCCCCCCTCTAAACCTAAGCTCAGTCCAAAAGGTGACCTAAAGCTGGGCTGGTAACCAGATGTCTATCCTATACAGCATGGAAAGCCAGTCTCTGCAAGGTACCATACACTCATCTGGTTCCAGCAGTCCCCAGCTAATGGTCAAGCAAATAACAATCAGCAGGTCAGCATGCAGGTCAGCACCCAGGTCAGCACCCAGGTCAGCACCCAGTAAGCACCCAGTAAGCACCCAAGTAAGCACCCAGTAAGCACCCAGTACTTACGGTGACCCTTTCGGAGCCAATCCTGGCTGGCCAAAAAAACCACATCTGGCTTCCTTCCCTCTCTGAAAGGAACTAAAAACACTTTCTAAAATGGAGGCCAATCCCCAGGAAGAAAAGGGGCGGACACCAACTAAAAGATACATTTGCAGAGCTTTAGGTGGCAAATTCTGCACCAGGCTGCAACCTTGCTAATAATTAACAGGCAAGGTGCCAGTGTGTCTGGAACAGTCCCAGGTAAAAAATGCAAAAGGAAAAATGCTGCTTTTTTAAAACAAAACTATGGGGCTATGCATATGAAACGTCTGGAGGACGGAACAAAAGTACTTTTTTCAAGCTCTTGTCAACATGCATAAGAATCTTGTGCACACTTGCCAGAGACTAAAAATCTTTCAACAATGGGAGCACAAGTTTGAATAAAGGATGAAACGATTCATTATAAATTACAAATCTACAGTACATACTCTGAGTTTTTATTTATTTATTTATTTACATCATTTACATATTCCACCCTTCTCACCCCACAGGGGACTCAGGGAGGATCACAATGCACATATACAGGCAAACATTCAATGCCATAGACATACAACATATATAGACAGACACTCAGAGGCAATTTAACATTCCAGCTTCTGGCTACCAGGGGGAGCTGTAGTATTCCTTCATTGTTTTTCATACTTCCTGGAGATTTTATGGCCTCGTAAATCAGTTAAATTAGCCTCCCTGCAAAGTGGTATCTAAATTTCCTACTTGACAGATGCAACTGTCTTTCGGGTGAGTAGACCTTCTGGTCAGTAGAGATCTTATGCAGCTGACTCCCAGCCAGCTGCATCACAGTCCCGGTGTTTTAAATATCTCACCTGAAAGACTACTGAAAGATTGGAGTTTTGTTGCTATAATGTGGGTAGCCAATGACTCCTTACCTCCAGAAATTATGCTCCATTTGATATCTACCAGTACTTTAGACAGGATGGTTTCTTTTTCCCTCCTAGCACATCTATTTAATTTTTCATAACCATTTGTAGTGTATTTACAATAATGTGAGCTATGCTCCAATCATATACAAAAAGAAACACAGTTTTAAGAGTGTCATTTGTAAAATATCCAGAGGTCTTTCTAGATTTTTTATGCTTTTAGAACAATTTTTGTCCTTCCACAGGAGAACCTTAATGTAATTTAATTACACAGGATGACATTTGCCATCCCACCAATGTAAGAATGATATTGCTTTTTGCTAATGCTTTATCTGGCAAAAACAAAAGCTAATTAGGGCAAAGGCATCTGCTGTTTTTCAAAATTCATATTTGCTGAATCCAAACTATGTATTTGATATATAGGAACATTTTTTCTGCTATCAAAGAGATTCTTAAGTGTGTGTGTGTGTGTGTCCAAGACCAGCATTAAGATGTGCACATTTGTAGGATTTTCTAACTGGCTGAATTTTTCCTAAGTATTCCCACCAATTTATTTTCTATTTTCATCCAAAAAAGTCTCAAAATTAGTAACAATTCCTCTCATACTTTCTGACCATGTTCAACAAACTAGGCTATGATCTAATAGATCTAAAAGGGTTGGTTTTCTTAGCAAACATATTGTTGTTCATTTGTAGATGTTTTTCCGAAGCCTGTGGTTACTTAATGAAATTATCAGAGACTTGTTTCCTGTTGAAATATTAAGAAGAATTCATTA
>JARBWK010002029.1:0-16442 GCA_030556195.1 Anolis apletophallus
GGAAGGTAACGGCACTCCATGCAGTCATGCCGCCACATGACCTTGGAGGTGTCTATGGACAATGCCGGCTCTTCAGTTTAGAAATGGAGTTGAGCACCAACCTCCAGAGTCATACATGACTGGACTTAATGTCGGGGAAAATCTTTACGTTACCTACAGCAGTGATTTTCAACCTTTTTTGAGCCCCGGCACATTTTTTACATTTACAAAATCCTGGGGCACGGCACCAACCAAAATGACACAAAATGACACTCTAACACAGTAATACATATAGTTAATATGTTTTAAATGTATTTTATACACTCAGTGTGAAAACCTGGGCCTGTTTCGATGAACTCAACATAGATATCCTGGCAGGAATGGCACAAACTTCCCACACAGAACTCCCATAATCAAGAGAAAATGCTATAAGAGTGGTGGGCATTGACCTTGAGTTTTGGGAGTTGTTGTTCACCTATATACAGAGAGCACTGTGGACTCAAACAATGTTGGATCAGGACCAAACTTGGCATGAATACTCAATATGCCCAAATATGAACGCTGATGGAGTTCAGGGGAAATAGACCTTGACATTTGGGAGTTGTAGTTGCTGGGATTTATAGTTCCCCCCTACAATCAAAGAGCATTCGAACCCCACCAATGATAGAACTGGCCAAACTTCCCACACAGAACGCCCAGGAGGCAGAGGAGGTCTCTACTCGGGGAAAGGGAGGCGGGTCTTCCCAATGCATGGGGAGGGAGAGACCAAGTAAACAACGGGTGGGGAGGGGGGGTTGTTTTTAATTTTGTGCCTTTATCGAGGTAGGTTTCTTAGGGTTTTTATACTTCAACACACTAGACTACCCCCTGGAGTTTCCAATTTCCCACGGCACTCCTGATGATCGCTCACAGCACACTAGTGTGCCCCGGCACACTGGTTGGGAAACACTGACCTAAAGAACCTTGTCCGTAACTCTGGGGATTACCTGTATAGTACTTTATTTCCCTGAAAAAATATGTTGGGTAGGGGCTTGGCCCAGGAATGCTTGAGACACAAATTAGGGGTGGGGAAAGGAGCTGTTACCATACTCGTAGTGCTTGGATCACAAAAAGAAACCTCTGACCTTACTCAGAGCCCTTGGATCACAAATTGAGAAAAGAGGGCCCTCTGACCATATTCAGAGTGCATTTGCTTCCCTCGGTGCTTGATGGCCCGCCCACATAGAAAGAGTGTGCGACAGAGGTTTTCGGTATTGAATGTCTTTGGGGCAGGGTGGGATGTGAGCATGTAATTATTTTTTAGATCAAAACCTTTTCCCAGACACACGAAGAGTTCAATGCCATATTAAGTAGATTAGATCAAACAAACAAAAATAGAAAGATGGGAATCAAAACCAAAACGCAAATAACTGGGGGGAAAAGAGCTGCTTCTATGACAAGAATGTCAGCGTTCAAAAATATTCCAAAAGAGCGTGGGGAAGAGACATCACAAGGGGACTTGTACACAACAGCTGAGCAGTCATTTGTGTCTTGCACACAGAACCACTTCTCCAATCAATTGATGTAAATAACAGTTGTAGTGTTTTTGTTTTGCTGAAAGTTTGTTTTATTCTCCCTATACCACAGAAAATGGGAACCATCTCTCTTTCTCAACAGTGGCTTGATCAAAGATGTTAAGTTGTTGGTTTGGGGAGCAATTTTGTCCCTGATCAAAAGGCCCCATATCCTTTCAAAACAATGTGAATAGATGGAGGTCTCTTATTTTGTTTTCATTGTACCATTCCTGAAATTTCACTGAAATTAAAAACAGAGATAAAAGCTCCTTCCTCAAAGGACTCTGAGACTACAAACTTTTGTCTACTGAGGCCAGATGCAAAAAGGCACAGACTTCTCCACTCTTGTTACGTGGAAGGGGGGTGGTCATCAAATGTAGCTTATAGATCAGGGGTGGGCAACTATTTTTTTCCAAGGGGCCACACGAGCCAAAAAATATTATGGAGGTCCGCACCTAAAGGCGGAACTACATGGTAATCTACATAATTTTTTTATTTATTCATTTACTATATTTACTATATATTACACATCATTAATATTAACATATTAATATATCAAGATATATCCATATATTATTAGTATATATACATAGACATTATAATATATTGAAATTCTAATATATAATATAACATTATATTATTTATTATATTATTTTTTATTATTATAAAATTATTATACAATAATAATAAAAACCACTAAAATAAAATAATGCTTCCTTGTAGTCCCCTTCTCTGGAGAGTTTTATGCAGAGGTCAGGCAGGGGAGGCAAGCCAGGGGCCCTTAGGAGGGCCGGATAGAATCGGCCAAAGGGCCGCATCCGGCCCCAGGGCCGCAGTTTGCCCACCCCTGTTATAGATAGACCAGTGTTTCCCAACCAGTGTGCCGTGGCACACTAGTGTGCCGTGAGTGATCATCAGGTGTGCCGTGGGAAATTGGAACCTCCAATACCCTTTCTTCCCCTCCTACCGAACACTTTTTATTTATTTATTTATTTATTTACTTTGCTTCTAGACCGCCTCTCTCAGCCTGAAGGCGACTCGATGCGGTGTACAAATAGCAGGAACTGCTCAAGACAAACAAATCAACAGTTATCAATACAATTTCAACATATACAATTTAACATTTAACGTTAAAAACACAATATCAGCGTCTCATTATTAAGTCGATTTCCAGTTGCATTGTCGTCGTTCCTTAGGTCTCTATTTGATAATCATACTTCATTTGCAAATGCCCGGTCAAATAGCCAGGTCTTGACCTTCCTCCGAAATATCAGGAGGGAGGGGGCTAATCTGATGTCATTTGGAAGGGCGTTCCAAAGCCGAGGAGCCACCACTGAAAAGGCTCTGTCTCTCGTCCCCCCCCCTCGCGCCAGCAAAGCAGGCGGGACCGAGAGCAGGGCCTCTCCGGATGATCTTAAGCATCTTGAAGGTTCATAAAAAGAGATGCGTTCGGACATGTAAGTTGGACCAGAACCGTTAAGGGCTTTAAAGGCTAAAGCCAGCACTTTGAATTGTGCCCGGTAGCAAACTGGTAGCCAGTTTTTCTTCTCCACTCGGGCTCCCTTCTTCCCAGCCTCGCTCTGCTCGCTTTGCCTCGCTTTGCTCATGCTGCCACTTCTGAGTGAGGGGGGGAGGGAGGAAGACGTGACCCATGCGGGCACTACTGCGCAGACTCGCCCCACGTCTTCCTCCCCTCCACAGTGCTCTCTGGATATAGGTGAACTACAACTCCCAAACCCAAGGTCAATGCCCACCAAACTCTTATAGTACTTTCTCTTGGTTATTTATTTATTTATTTATTATTTCACATTTGTCTGTCGCCCCCCCCCCCCCCCAAATGGCTCGGGGCGACTTACAACAGTTCGTAAAATACAATTGTCAGATAACTCATAATAACTCACAGTAATACCATTAAGATGGAATTACAATTAGAACAGTTGAAGCAACAAATGGAGTCGCAGTGGGCTGACAGCTAGGCGGTGTGAGCTAAAGTTTAGCTAACTCCGAAGGCTTGTTGGAACAGCAATGTCTTAACTGCTCTCCTGAACGGGAGGAGGCCCTGGGTGGCACGGATGCCGGCGGGCAGTGCGTTCCACAGGGTTGGGGCTGCAACAGAGAAAGCCCAGCGGCGGGTTGCGGACAGATGGTAGGTCCTCACATTTGGGATGACCAGGAGGTTTAGCTCTTCGGAGCGCAGTGATCTGGTGGGATGATATGGGACAAGGCGGTCCCAGAGGTACACTGGCCCCAGACCATGTAAGGCCTTAAAAGTCAGGACTAACACTTTGAAGGCAATCCGGCATTCAATTGGGAGCCAGTGCAGTTTGCGCAGGATTGGCGTGATGTGGTGGCCAATCGGGACCCCTGCCAGGAGTCGCTGCAGCGTTCTGCACCAGCTTGAGTCTCCGGATTACCGACAGAGGAAGGCCAATGTAAAGAGCGTTACAGTAGTCCAGCCTCGAGATGACCGTGGCTTGGATCACTGTGGCTAAGTCGCGCCGGGACAAGTAGGGGGCCAGCTTCCTCGCCTGGCGAAGATGGAAAAATGCTACCCTGCTGACGCTGGAGACGTGGGCCTCCATCGACAACAGGGGTCCAAGGTTACTCCTAAGCTCTTAACAGAGGGCGACGGACATAATGTCACGCCGTCCAGGGTTGGAAGCTGAACATCCCTACAACCCGGAGGACCCAGCCACAGGATCTCCGTCTTTGCCGGATTCACCTTCAACCTACTGGCTCGCAGACATCCAGTGACGGCCTCAAGGCAACGATGGAAATTATCAGGTACGGATTCGAGGCTGCCCTCCATCTTCAAGATAAGCTGTGTGTCATCAGCGTACTGATGGCACACCAGCCCAAAACTACGCACCAGCTGGGCAAGTGGTCGCATATAGATGTTAAATAAAGAGGGGAGAGAATAGCCCCTGAGGAACCCCGCAAAAAAGCGGGAACCCCGGAGACATCCTTGCCCCTCCTCACTCGTTGTAGCCGGTTCCGGAGGAAGGAGGTCACCCAATTAAGGGCTGTCCCCTAACTCCGGCCCTGGCAAGGCGGTGAGTCAATAGATCATAATCGACTGTATCAAACGCCGCTGTGAGGTCCAATAACACGAGCAGCGCCGATCCGCCCTGATCCAGCTGGCAGTGCAACTCATCCGAGATGGAGACCAGGACCGTCTCCGTCCCATGCCCTGGATGGAAGCCGGACTGGAAGGGGTCTAGCCAAGCTGTGTCATCTAGGAAAGACTGCAACTGCTCCATTGCCGCCTTCTCAATTACCTTGCCCAGGAACGATAAATTCGAAACCGGGCGGTAGTTGAGGGGACCGTTGGATCTAATCCCGGCTTCTTCAACAATGGAGAGACCACCGCCTCTTTTAAACCCTCTGGAAATACTCCCTGGGCTAGGGAAGTATTAATTATATTCAACAGAGGGTCTCGTAATCCCTTCAGGCTGGCTTTCACCAGCCAGGAGGGGCACGGATCAAGGGAACAGGTGGTCGGGCGAGCTGCAGCAATATTCCTATCGACAGCTTCTGCGTCCAGTGGCGTGAACCGGTCGAAGGTGGGCCCGGCAAGAGGCCACGGAGTCTCAAGTTCACTAACTGTATCAATCGTGGCCGGAAGGTCCCGGCGGAGGGCCGAGATCTTGTCTGCAAAATAGCTCTGAAAAGCCTCGGCAGTGAGGGCCTGATTATCACCGTTTGGGATGGTAGGGACCATCGTCAGAGACCTAATTATCTTGAACAATTGTGCTGGGCGTGAGCTCGCAGACGCAATCAAGGTAGCGTAGTACAATTTCTTTGCTTCCTTGATGGCTTTCTCATAAGTATCTTTGAAAAGCTTATAAGTTGATTTCGAACCTCCGTCATGGAGTTTCCTCCACACGCTCTCTAGCCGTCTCTTCTCCCGCTTCATCGAACGTAACTCCTCAGTGAACCAAGGCGCCCAATTCCTACGGAGTCGGAGAGGGCGTCTAGGGGCGACCTCATCGAGAGCTTTGGACAGTTTGATGTTCCAGGCGTCCACCAACTCATCGATGGAGGCACTGACAGACTCCAGATCCCTTAGAGCAGGGGTGGGCAAACTGCGGCCCCGGGGCCGGATGCGGCCCTTTGGCTGACTCTATTCGGCCCTCCTAATGTTATATTATATTATAATTTCAATATATTATAATGTCTATATATAGATATACTATAATATAATTATATTAATACTAATAATATATGAATATTTCTTGATATATTAATATGTTAATATTAATGATGCGTAATATATAGTAAATATAGTAAGTGAATAAATAAATAATGTAGATTAGCATGTAGTTCCGCCTTTAGGTGCAGCCCTCCATAATATTTTTTGGCTCTCGTGTGGCCCCTTGGAAAAAATAATTGCCCACCCCTGCCTTAGAGCATTCAGGAACCTAGAAGGTTCCATAAGTCTCTTTGGGCGAACCCAAATTTGTTCGGCGCCCTGGGGCACAGTGATCCGACCATGGTACCTCTATAATAGAGGCTAGGTTCACTTGGACGCCTGCACAGAAGACTAGATCCAGGGTGTGACCCGCCTGGTGTGTGGGTCCGGAATCACAGAGGGAGAGTCCTAGTGTTGCCATGGTCGACACTAGGTCTACTGCTGCAGGTGAAAAGGAGGCCGTGTCAGCATGGACGTTGAAGTCCCCCAGGACAATGAGCCTAGGGAACCTCAACGCCCACTCCGACACGGTCTCCAGCAGCAGGGATAGGCCTTTCAGTTGGTGCGCTAGGCGCTCGGTACACCAAGAGAATGGCTATACTTATTAAGGTATATTATTAAGGTTATGGGAGTTCTGTGTGGGAAGTTTGTGTCTTTCTGCCATTCCTGCCAGGATACTATCTATGTTGTGTTCATCGAAACAGGTCCAGGTTTCACACTGAGTGTATAAATACATTTAAAAACATATTAACTATATGTATTACTGTGTTTAGAGTGTCATTTCGGTTGGTGGTGTGCCCCAGGATTTTGTAAATGTAAAAAATGTGCCGCGGCTCAAAAAAGGTTGAAAAACACTGAGATAGACCATGAATGGCATCCAGTTTGGGATGTACACGTGCAGAAGTCAAGCAAAGTCAAAAAATCACAAGTGGATCACAGATGTATTCTGTTAACAGCAGCAAAAGTGCAGTTGCACAAAAGTGCTTTCATTTTACATGTTGTCATTACTCATTATCCATTGCATTGTGTATCTATGCATGTATTATGTTCATTCATGCTGTGCATCTTGTATTGTGTATTGCAATTGTACATAATAGTACATTCTTTTGCACAACATTGGGGTTGGACATCATGTATGTATTGTGCCACAACATCTGTTATAGAACTCTAATATTCTGATGATAATGTAGTCTGTGCACATTCGGAAGAAGACCTACAAGCCACTCTAAACACCTTTGCAGAAGCACACGAAAGGCGTGGCCACTCACTGAACATTGAGAAAACCAAAGTGCTCTTCCAGCAGGTACCAGCCAATCCCTCTGCAATGCCAGAAATACATCTTAATAGTGCAACGTTAGAAAATGTTTACCATTTCCTCTACCTTGGCAGCCACCTCTCCACAAAAGTCAACATTTACACTGAAATACAACACCGCCTGAGCTCTGAGTGCAGCATTTTTCTGAATTAAGCAGAGAGTGTCTGAGGATCGGGAAATCTGTAGGGAGACCAAGGTGCTTGTTTATAAAACTATTGTCCTCCCAACCCTGCTATATGCCTGTGAAAGGTGGACTGTCCACAGACGTCACTCACAACTGGAACGATTCCATCAGCATTGTCTCAGAAAAATCCTGCAAATCTCTTGGGAAGACAGGCGGTCAAACGTCAGCGTGCTGGAAGAAGCAAAGACCATCAGTATTGAAGCGATGCTCCTACCTACACCATCAACTCTGCTGGTCCGGCCATGTCTGAATTGTCAGATTATTGCATTTTGAATAGCAATTCATGAGTCAGCACAAGATATATTTTCGCAGTTTGAGATGACCTGCAGTGTGACATGTTTGACACCAGATGGCGCTGTCTCAAGACTGCTAAATGGAACCTTGAGGAATTTCCGTTACAAAGTGACAGTTGGGATTCAATAGCTGTGAGGAAAGGATGTTTAGAAAGGTAGCTGTGATGGCTGTTGTTTTTCGATGTTTTGCCAGTTATTGTTAAATACAATTCAATACAAAGTTATATATTTACCTTGTGAATTGAATGAGAGTTTCATTATTCACTCGAACAGAGACTGGAGTTTTTGGGCCGATGGGGAATTAAACTTCTATATTTCTGTTGCCTATCCGCTGTGACATAAATACTCAACGCCGAAGAGGTTATGGGCCCAGATCCCAGAAAACAGAATCCAGAATTGCAGAGGCACAGAGATACTACATAACCCATAATTCATAGAAAAAGTTTTTGAATAACACTGCAAATTGCAGCAGAAGTCGCTGTTTACCTCAGTGTTAGAGAAAAAGCTGAAGTGAATTTTGCCAGGAGCATCTGTAGTGTGAAGAAAGATGGCATTATTTGGAGCACAGCATCATTTAGAAAAACTCAGAGGCAGCTCAAATTATTTAATATGGGCTACCAAAGTGCGAGCAGTTTTGGCAAACGTCAGCGTGCTGGAAGAAGCAAAGACCATCAGTATTGAAGCGATGCTCCTATCTACACCATCAACTCTGCTGGTCCGGCCATGTCTGAATGCCTGATCACCATCTCCCAAAGCAGTTATTTTACTCCCAACTCAAGAATAGAAAACGGAATGTTGGTGGTCAAGAAAAGAGATTTAAAGATGGGTTTAAAGCCAACCTTAAAAACTGTGGCATAGACAACGAGAACTGGGAAGCCCTGACTCTTGAGCGTTCTAACTGGATGTCAGCTGTGACCAGCAATGCTGTGGAATTCGAATGGAGGGCAAAAGGGAGAAATGTGCCAAGAGGAAGGTGTGTCAAGCCAACCCTGACCGGGACCGCATTCCACCTGTGAACCAATACTCTCACTGTGGAAGGACATGCGGATCAAGAATAGGGCTTCACAGTCACCAACGTATCCACTGCCAAGACACTACACTTGAAAGGCCATCCTACTCAGACATACTCAGACCCACCTAAGTAAGTAATGTATTGTGCACTGCACTTGTGCATTGCAGTTGAGTAGAATCATTAGTGTTTTCATGAACACTAGTGATTGAAATGTGTTGCACACCGTTACTATTTGCATTGCAGTTGGGTAGAATTCACATAGTGTATTTCTACTGTGTATGTTAAGGTGATGTTGGATTGCAGACACCGTCTGTTCTACAGGATAAATTTGGAAGTACTCCTTTTTATTATTATTGGTACTTATTCAGGAATAGAGAAAGAAAGAAAGAAAACAAACAAAAAACAGAAATAATACCGGGAAAACAGTTTTTAATCTATATATATAAAAAGAGACGGTCTGTTTTTGACGCTTATGCACGGGAAAACTATAGGCCCCCCAACCACAAAACCCACCCAACACATTCCCCCAGACCACAGGGAACATTCGTGGCACAAAAAAACCCACCTCCCTACCTTTCAAACCCCCCCCCCGAAAACCGCCCATTGCATCCCGTTCCGCACTGGCCGCGAGCGCAGGAGAGAGGGAGAGCAATCGCGCAGGCGCACTCAGCCCCCCCAACCCACCAACCCATCCCATCGCTCTCTCTCCTCACTCACTGAGACCTTCGCAGCCACACCGGCGGCGCCCTAACCCCCTTCTCCTCTACCTCCTCGGCCTCCTCGCCCGTCTCCCTGCCGTTCCCGGCCCCAGCCCGCTCGGGCGCCACCAGGACCACCTGGGAAGCGAGTGAGGAGGCCACGGAAGAGCCGGCCACAGCACCGCCCACACCACCCGGGTCCAGCCGCGCCCCCCGGGTCCGGCAGCCTCTCGAGGACGCTGGAGAACCAAGCGCAGGAGGCAGGAACAGCGCCGCCCGCGCGTCCCCCGTCCCGGAGCAGCTCTGGGGCGCCGCACTACACTTCCCAGAAACCTCCGCGGCCGGAAGTAGCCATGCGGGGCCTTCTGGGAAGTGTAGTCCCGTGGAGGACTTCTCCCCAGGAGAGGTGGAGCTTCGAGAGAGAGAGAGGAGGTGAGTGATAGAGAGAGAGTGAGAAAGAGAGAGGGGGGGAGTGAGAGACAGAGAGGGGGGAGTGATAGAGAGAGAGAGAGAAAGAGAGGGGGAGTGAGAGAGAGGGGGAGTGAGAGAGAGAAAGGGGGAGACTGAGAGAGAGTGAGAAAGAGGGGGGAGTGAGAGAGTGAGAGAGGGGGGAGTGATAGAGAGAGAGAAAGGGGGAGTGAGAGAGAGAGGGGAGTGATAGAGAGAGAGTGAGAGAGAAAGGGGGGAGTGAGAGAGGGGGAGTGAGAGAGAGAGAGGGGGAGTGATAGAGGGGGAGTGAGAGTGTTTGCGAGAGGGGGAAATGAGATAGTGAGAGGGGGGAGGGAGGGAGAGAGGGGGAGTGGGAGGGAGGGAGGGAGTGATAGATAGGGATAGAGAGAGAGAGTGGTAGATAGAGATTGGGTGATACACACAGAGTGAGTACAGAGAGATAGAGAGACAGAGAGAGTGAGTGATAGAGAGTGTGATGGAGAATAATATACAGAGAGAGAGAGACAGTGATAGATAAGGATAGGGATACATAGATAGAGAGAGAGACACAGGAAGTTAGAGAGAGAGAGATTGGTAGATAGGGATAGAGAGAGAGAGAGAGACTGAGAGAAACACAGAGAGAGAGACATGGCACAGCAACGCGTGCCGGGTTCAGCTAGTGACATATAAAACTACACTACAACAACTAACAAAGCTCTCCAAACACCCTGATCTCGGCATTACTTCGCGAACGAAGATTCTCAGGAAGGACTCATCCCAAGCTTTTTACAAGCGCGCTGATGACTAAAAAGGCCAATCTGAGATAGGCAAGTTCGGTTGCAGAAAACACAGCAGAAAGTCTCCTTGGGTGATGTTGTTTCCAAGTTGCGGTTCTTTCTGCATTGTCATTTCTCTTGAAGACCCGTTCGGCGTGTCTTCTCAAAAGAGGCTGCAGTATTGTGGATAGTGCGTCTCCATGCCTCCCATGTGATGCCAGGGTGGACCATTTTTGGTGATCAATCTGGCCGAGCCTGAGATGTTGTTTCAGGGAGTCCTTATATCTCTTTTTGGGGCCGCCTCTCTTCCGAGTTCACCATAGAGTAGTATCTTTGGGAGGCGGTGGCCCTCCATCCTAGAGATGTGCCCTGCCCAGCACAGCTGTGTTTTCAATAGCATGGCCTCAATGCTGGTGATCCCTGCTTGCTCAAGGACAGAAACATTCGTCACATAGTTGGTCCAGTGTATATTTAGGATTGTGCGAAGACAGCGCTGATGAAAGCATTTGAGGAGTTGTAGGTGTTGGCGATAGGTGACCCATGTTTCAGACCCATAGAGGAGAATAGACAGTATGATAGCTCTATACACACTGATTTTGGTGCTTTGCCTCAGGCGCTTGTTACTCCAGACTCTTTTGTGAAGCCTTCCAAATGCACTATATGCCTTTGCTAATCTGTGATCTATCTCTTTATCAATCTTGGCGTCTGAAGAGATGATGCTTCCCAGGTAGGTGAACTGCTGAACGGACTTAAGCACAAACCAACAAATACTAAAACTGATCTACAAGCCTCATAGAGTTATTACTATGGTGAAAAGGTATCTCCAATGAAGCTTTACCACCTATCCTTGTTTCCAGAATAAGCCATTTTTCCCCAAAATCCAGTTGTCACAAAGACAGAAAGCGAGGCGAAATATCCTGACCATTGGCCCAGACAGCAAAACAAACAATGCAGAGGTGTTAACCCTTCCCTATGCCATCCAAAACTAAAATATGGAGTTGCACTTACATATAAACTTAACTTAAGAACAAACCTAAAGAACCTATCTTTTTTGACCTTGGGGACTGCCTGTATTTTAGTTCCTTCTGATCTGAAGTTTCTAAACTCAAACAGCCAGAAAACTATATCCAAGGGGAAGACATTCACTGATAGCTTGGGAAGTCTGACTTGGCCACGGTAGTCCATGCTCTGGTTACATCCCCTATAGATTACTGCAACACTCTCTACGTGGGGCTGCCTTTGAAGACTGCTTGGAAGCTTCAATTGGTCCAACGGACAGCAGCCAGGCTGATAACAGGAGCAGCACTCAGGGAGCGTACAACTCACCTGTTGTGCCAGCTCCACTGGCTACCAGTTTGCTACCGGGCACAATTCAAAGTGCTGGCTTTGGCCTTTAAAGCTCTAAACAGTTCTGGTCCGAACGCATCTCCCCCTATGAACCATCAAGATGCTTAAGATCATCCGGAGAGGCCCTGCTCTCAGTCCCGCCTGCTTTGCAGGCACGTCTGGTGGGGACGAGAGACAGGTCCTTCTCAGTGGTGGCTCCTCGGCTTTGGAACTCCCTTCCTAGTGACATCAGATCGGCCCCCTACCTCCTGATATTTCGTAAGAAAGTCAAGACTTGGCTGTTCGAGCAAGCACTCGCAGACTAACTTTAATTAATCAAGATCAAAGGATTACTATGACGACGAAATGGAAACTGATTTTAAGTTTGTGGAGCTGAGATTTGTATTTTGTAGTTTTAATTGTTAATTTATATGGTTTTATATTATTGTTTTTATCTTATTATGATGTGTTGCATGTGGGCACTTGCTGTCGTTTCTTCACCGCCTCGAGTCACCTGTGGGCTGAGAGAGGCGGTATAGAAGCATAGCAAATAAGTAAATAAATAGCTTTAAACCTTTATGCAAGACTTCTTTTGGATCCATGGAGAATTTCTGCTGAATCTTTGTTCTTGTGTAATAGAAAACCCTGGACTAACATCCCAGAAACTTGGAGCATAACACACCCAACCATGTCAGAACACAGCTATGCTCCTCAAGAATTTGCCTTTTGGTTGGCGTTTATGAGGAGAAATATGACATCTGTTCAAAACCTCAGACATGCTTTGTTTTTTATGAATGCCTATAGTTTTTAGAGGTTTTGGAGGGAGGGGAAGGCTGCTGTATTGTATCCTGCATCCCATACTTCTTATAGGCTTGCCATATGTTGATTTGTGTGTGTGTGTCAATGAATAGTTCCTTATTCAGTAATACAACATTTCAATTCAAAATAAAGAACCATGAAACAAGAAGCAGACAGTATGGATGTGAAAACCCATCAATCTACTTGAGTTTCTTAACTTCTAACCCTACATTCTTGTTCTCTCCCATGTATGGATTGGCTCCACCTGCCTCAAATGGAAACTCTGGCATATTTTTCTATTGTGTGCAGTTTTCGGTCTGGACACAGACCTCGAAGAAGAAGACGGCATGTATATTCGCTATCATACTGATGGTAACTTGTTCAACTTAAGCTGTCTGAGGGCTCGCACTAAGACTCTAAACCAGTGCTGTCCAACTTCTACTGGACCTAGGGCCGGATTTCCAGTCACTGAAGACCTGGGGGGCCGCTCCGCCCTGCCCCAGCCCTGCCCCTGGCCCCGCCGCCCCCCCGGCCCCGCCCCCACGCCCCCGGTCCCTCCTCCTAAAGTGTCACGCCAGCCTCAGAAGCGGCGATTTCGCTTTGAGGCTGGCGTGACCTTTAGGGAGGGAAGGCAAAGCCAAGGGAGCCCTCCATGGCTTCTCCTTCCCTCCTAGTGTCACGCCAGCCCCCTCCCCTGTTCTGCCTCTTCCACGGCGCCCTGATCAGGCGCCGGTGGAGAGACAGAACGGAGAAGCCTCCGATGCCTGAAGAGGAGGAAAGCAAGCGCTTGCCTTCCTCCTCTTTAGGCACGCCCCTCCCCCTGTTCTGCCTCTTCCACCGCGCCCTGATCAGGGTGCCGGTGGGAGAAACAGAACGAGAAGCTGTGCCTAAAGAGGAGGAAGGCAAGCGCTTGCCTTCCTCCTCTTTAGGCACGCCTCCTACCTGGGTCCTCCTCCCTGCACCGCCCCTTGTCTCGAACTCGCAGCGGCGGCACGAGAGAAGGACAGAGGGGGTGCAGGGAGGAGGAGCTGGCTCACTTCCTCCTCCCCTGCCCCGCCTCCCCCGGCCGCCATTAAAAATTTTTTTTTTTTTTTTTAAAAAATGGCGGCCGGGGGCATAGCTGGGGCCGGAGCCAACAGGCTGGGGGGCCGTGTATGGCCCCAGGGCCACCAGTTGGACAGCCCTGCTCTAAACCAAGGGTGCTCACACTTTTTCAGCATGGGAGCTACTGATTAAAAAATCAAGTCCCAAAGATCACCTACCCAGAAATGTAAAACGTATAACTATTTTCTTATTTTCTTATTTATTTATATTTATTATTCATTTTTATGTACCGCTCCTTCCAGGAGGCTCGGGGCAGTTTACATAAAATGAAGTTATAAAACATCGACATTTCAATTTAGTAACAACAATATAAAACAGAGCATAAAAATGTAAGAAGAGAGGCTGTTGAACTGCACGGCCATTTAATACTCAGCAAGGTAAACAAAGAGGCATGGAAAAATACATCCAACCACCCCATTTCTCCCACATTTCCATATTCCCCAACATAGATTTCTCAAGGAACAAAGCAAGCAGAGAGGCTTTGAGCTAAAAGGCCATTTTTAAACATTAAAATGAACAAAGAGACATGCCACAGAACAATCAAGCACCCACCCCAAAGTAAAAAGACCGACCTTTGAGATGCGGTAAGGAAATGACCCTAGCGTCCTTCTCCTCCGTCGTTGCTATTTCCACGCCGCCAGCATGCGTGCCGCCTCCAAGAGCTCACGAGAAGTTCGAGAGGCAGAATGGGTGCTTCTGCGCATGTGTGCGGGGCCGGCCATGCATTGGGTCATCCAGGCCCGCCCCCTTTGGTCTACGACTCTGAGTGGCTGGAGAAGCACGGAGGGAGGAGGAGGAATCCAAAAGAGGGGGCCCATTCTGCCTCTTGGACTGGTGATCCTGATCACCATTCTGAGCATCCCTGCTCTAAACTATCTAGTCCGTGAGCTGATTTTTGCTGATGATGCTGCCCTTGTCGCCCATTCAGAAGCAGCCCTGCAGCACATAACATCCTGCTTTGCAGCAGCTGCAGAGCTGTTTGGGCTGGAAGTCAGCCTGAAGAAAACAGAAGTCCTCTACCAGCCTGCACCACAGGAAGAACACCATCATCCCCACGTCAGCACAGGCACATCTGTGCTTAAGTCCGTTCAGCAGTTCACCTACCTGGGAAGCATCATCTCTTCAGATGCTAAGATTGACAAAGAGATAGATCACAGATTAGCAATGGCATATGGTGCATTCGGAAGGCTTCGCAAAAGAGTCTGGAGTAACAAACACCTGAGGCAAAGCACCAAAATCAGTGTGTATAGAGCTATCGTACTGTCTATTCTCCTCTATGGGTCTGAAACAGGGGTCACCTATCGCCAACACCTACGACTCCTCGAACGCTTTCATTAGCGCTGTCTTCGCACAATCGTAAATATACACTGGACCGACTATGTGACTAATGTTGCTGTCCTTGTGCAAGCAGGGATCACGAGTATTGAGGCCATGCTATTGACACAGCTGCGCTGGGCAGGGCACGTCTCTATGGTGAACTTGCCAAGGGTCAGCGTAAGAGAGGCGCCCCCACAAAGAGATATAAGGACTCCCTGAAACAACACCTCAGGCTCGGCCAGATTGATCACCAACAATGGTCCACCCTGGCCTCACATTGGGAGGCATGGACACGCACTATCCACAATGCTGCGGCCTCTTTCGAGAAGACACACCGAACGGGTATCGAAGAGAAATGACAATGCAGAAAGACCCACAACTTGGAAACGACATCACCCAAGGAGACTTTCTGCTGTGCTTTCTGCAACTGGACTTGCCTATCTCAGATTGGCCTTTTTAGTCATCAACGCGCTTGTAAGAAGCGTGGGATGCGTCCTTCCTAAGAATCTTCGTTCGCGAAGTAATACCGAGAGAGAGAAAGAACCATGAAACAAGAAGCAGACAGTATGGATGCAAAAACCCATCAATCTCCTTGAGTTTCTTAACTTCTAACCCTGCATTCTTGTTCTCTCCCATTTATGGATTGGCTCCACATGCCTCAAATGGAAACTCGGGCATATTTTTCTATTGTATGCAGTTTTCGGCCTGGACACAGATAAAATAAAGCTTGTATTGGATTTGCACATTTCCCCACAAAATGCCTTGCAAGTTTTGTAAATGTCTAGGTTTCCAAAATGTCCTGTCCCCTGGTCATTCTTGGGAGGTGTGAATGGGTATGTTATTTCGGAACCACACATCCAACACATTTCTTCCCTATTCCGATTTTAATAATGAGACGCTGAGATTTGTATTCTATAATTTTAATTGCTAATTGTATTGCTTTTTTATGGTTGTTTTATTAATTGTTTCGATGTGTTTTATCTTGTGGGAATTCATTTATTTATTTAAAACTTTTATATCCCGGCCTTCTCACCTCCGAAGAAGGACTCAGACTGGCAAACAGCAAGTATTCAATGCTAACATTTAAAATCTAAAACATCATACATTTACAATAAAATTATCAAATACAAATACAATAAATACATTTTAAAAGCCTTTCACCAAAGTAAAATTGTGTCCAACTCAGTCCGTATATTCAGTCCGTATCTCGTGGTTAGCGACTTTAGTCGATTTCGCGATCTCCTTCATTCTGCGAAGGCCTCATTGCACAGCTACGTTTTCACCCGCTTCCTAAAAGTCAGGAGGGAGGGGGCGGATCTGATTTCATTTGGGAGGGAATTCCACAGCCGGGGGGCCACCACAGAAAAGGCCCTGTCCCTCGTCCCCACCAGACACGCCTGCGAAGGTGGTGGGACCGAGAGCAGGGCCTCTCCAGACGATCTTAACACTCTTGACGGTTCATAGGG
>JARBWK010002030.1:0-16441 GCA_030556195.1 Anolis apletophallus
CAGCCAGCTGCGCCACAGTCCTGGTGCTTTTCCTTCAGCCAATTCGGCTTCTTTGGTTCATTTGGGTGATCATAAAGGCAAGGGCCCAGCCATCATGGATTCTCATTCATAATGGGATCATGTGGCAGCCGATCTCAGCTCCCCCCAAATTGGCATCACAGTTTAATCTTTTTTGATTTTCCTTTATTTTCTTGATTCCTTTTTATTTAGTGAGACTGAGTGGGATTCGGGACATGCGGACACTGAAAACTACTAACACCTAATTTCCTCTCCCTAGAGTAGAAAGTAGAAACAGCAAAAGAGGATTTTTTTCAGGAAGTCCAAGGAGGATAGCTCCCAGTCATCACTCTTTCTTTCCAGGTCCTTGATGGAAAGCTGTGTGATTGCTGCAGGGAGAAAGTTAAATAGTATAAAAGCGCCTCTGCTCTGGAGTAAAAACAGATTTTACCAAGCATTAAACTCGCTCTCCTTTACAGACAGAAGGTAAAAAATTGCAGAAAGAGTGGTATCTTAACTCTGATGTTTTAAATCCAAGTCTTAATTAAGGATATGGAAGGGAAGTCTGTGCCCCCCCCCCCAAATAATGGGCCGGATAGGGTACTTTCTTAACCTTGTTGCTGACATCCAGACTCCCTTGAAGGAAAAAAGGAAAGACTCCCAGGAAGGGCACTTTCTTAACCCCATTGCTGACACCCAGGCTCCTGTGAAGGAAAGAGTCCCAGGAACGAAAATTGTCACCAGTGAGCGGGATCTAGCCATATTATCCGGCTACCCACCTGTTTTCAAGAGGCACGTGAAAATTGATACGGGAGTCTACCGGTTTCCGGCCAGCAGAGACAGATCGAGGTTTAGCCAAAATGCACAAGATTAGTAAATAGTATTTGAACACTGTGTACTTTTCAAAGACATCCTTGCAGGGGGAAGGAAATTGCTACACTTACCTGTTGTTCCATCATAGAATCATAGACTTGGAAGAGACCTCGTGAATCATCCAGTCCAACCACCTGCCAAGAAACAGGAAAATTGCATTCAAAGCACCATCAAGAAGAAAATTAACTTAGAATCATATCTTCCTGAAACAGAAAAGGATAAATTATTGGTAATAACTCTTACAGATATTGGCCAGATTCCTGTTGTTGACATGGATTGTAACCAGAAATTACCGGGAATGTGACGCAGCTGGCTGGGAGTCAGCTGCGTAAGATCTCTACTGACCAGAAGGTCATGGGTTCGAGACCTGCCTGGGTCGAGTGCGCTCTCGACCAATTGTGTAGCTCGTTGTCTGTCTATATATGTTATATGTCTAGGGCATTGAATGTTTGCCTGTATATGTGCATTGTGATCCGCCCTGAGTCCCCTGCGGAGTGAGAAGGGCAGGATATAAATGTTGTAAATAAATAATCTTCTAATTCTATGTATATATATATATATATATATATATATATATATATATATATATGCAGGAAGGGAAGGGGGAAGGAAGGGAAGGGGGAAGCAAAGCATGTGGCCCAGAATAGTGTAAATGGGGAATTTTCTAAAATCAAGTTCACATTGAGTTTGCCTAGTGGACACATGTGGCCTTTTAAGGAAAAACTCACCAAAGTGTGCATGCTATATGTGGTTCTAACAAGGCAAACATGGAGGTTGCAAATTAGGAAAATATATTTTTAACAGGTGTAGACAGGCCCTGGATTTCCGAAAAGGTCTTTTAGGCTTGTTAACACCCACTTACAGCCAAAGTAGACTAGGTACATAGTGTTGTCAAGCCGGGCCAGTATATCAAAAAAGATATTTTAACAATCTAATGAACATTTCCCTATTTCATACGGATTTAAACCAGAAGAGTATTTCCATCCGTATTAAAAAAAACCAAGGGAATGGAGAAAATAGATTATTTTATTTGTAGAGTGAAGCCATGTGTCCTATTCCTTGAATATCAAGCATTTGAACTCAACCAGCGTTGTTATGATAGCTGTTTTCCCAGTCTGATTTCTAAAGGTTAGTTTCTGTTGTCTTTATCACTCTAGAGAATTCCTAGGAAGAATTATTACATGGTTCAGTGGTCATAGTGTGGTCTTTTCTTTTGCAGTCTGTAATATTAAAAAAATACCAGAAGATTACTCTATAGACTCAATATATGTCCTTCAATATTTAGAAAGAATAGCACAATTGTGGTTGTGCACTGGTGTGCAGTGATATGAAACATGAGTGGTGTTTGAAAAAGTAGGACTTGCCATGATGAATTTTATAAAGGGGGGAAAATATGCATATGGCCATTCTCCTAGTAATATCCCATGGCAGTGGTTTTCATTTGTGTGAATACAATGATTAATTAAGAAATAACTGTGAAAAGCTCCGTTAATAATTTCATTCTATTTGTTAAGTGTGCTGGGAGCACAGACTAGAGAATTGTCAAATTCGCCTTTCAGTAATGACTGCCTTTCAGTGCTGGGTATACTATGGCACCACTTCAGTTCTATAGCTCCTCGGCGAACAAACACATGCTCGTGAAGTTTCTGAAACTATTCCACCAAATCTAAAGGTATGTATTGCTTTTTATAATATAAAATAAGCAACTACAGCAGGCACTACTTTGAAGAAAGGGGAAAGAAAACTTTACGTGATTATGAAGAGCCCAATCCTATGAAAGTTTGCTTGGAAAAACTTGAAACCTATTTCTAGAAGTTTATTCTCAGGTAAATTCTCATAATAGGTTTAATTGTTCTTGGATATTTTCATTGCCAGATTTTTATTATTGTAACATTATAAATAGCAACATTACACAACAAGTTGTAGATATTTTCCACAATTGCTAGGAATTGCAGTGGAATAGTATTTATTAATAATCTTTAGTACTTTGGGGGTTTTTTTTCATATTAAGGCCATTGCGCAAAGCAGAAACTAACTAACTAACTAACTAACTAACTTTATTTCTTATGAGTCGCCCTCCACCAAAGGTGCTCTGGGCACTTACACAATTAAAATAAACAGGTTACATAGTCACCGCTTGTTACTAACAATCATAGGCTTTTCTGAACAGCCATGTCTTAAGTGCCCCTAAAAATGTATGTAGATCAGGAGTGGCTCTTTGGTCTGGGGGTAGGGAGTTCCACAAGATTGGGGCTACAATGGAGAAGGATCTCTGTCTTGTGGACTCCAAACGAACCTCTCTAGAGCCAGGGACATAGAGGAAATTCTCATGAGCTGACCGTGGCAGTCTCGGGTGGTGGAGTGGCATTAAACGGTCTCTTAGATATGAAGGACCCTGACCTCGAAAGGCCTTGAATGCTAGGACCAGGGTCTTATAGACGGCTCTGTGTTCAACCGGCAGCCAATGCAGGCGCTGCAGAGACGGAGTTATATGGCACCTCATTGATGTTTTTGTGAGGAGTCTAGCAGCTGCATTTTGCACAATTTGGATCTTGCGAATTGCTGCTCGAGGTAAGCCCACATACAAAGCATTGCAGTAATCCAGCCTGGACGTAACCGTGGCATGGATTACCATAACCAGCGCCTCTGTTGGTAAATAAGGCGCCAACTGCTTCGCTTGGCGTAGATGAAAGAAGGCCCTTTTACTAGTGGAGGCAATATGGGCTTCCATGTAATGTTTGGAGGTGTTTTCAAGGTTCTCAGTGGATTGGAGAAACTGCTCTCAGGTTTAGGTTTCTTTCATCCATAACAGATCTAACATAGTTCATTTAGTTAATATTTTCTTCAGTTTTTCTAAAAGCCAATTTCAGGCATGGTGGTCCTAATCTAGATAAGGACTCTACAATGTTGAATGTGTATGGTGCCTCAATCCCAGTCTGTATCCTCCACAAATTTAATTACGTGCCTCTCTTTCTCAAAGAACTGCCATCTAAGGCAGTTTACACTACTATTTTGAAGCAAGTGCCAATAATCACCATTTATATATATAGTTAAACTATCTGTGATATCAAAATACAAACCAAGTTAAACAGTAGGGCTGGATATCTCCAGTTTAAATTACTTTGAAATCCATTATTTTTCGTATTTGAAATTATTTCTATCATATATCGACCCTCGGGGTCCAACCCAGAAGAGAAATTTCAAAACCGAACCCAGGGTCGCCATTTTTTCTAAAGGCCACATTATTAGGTCGTATTTGGCCTACAACTCCCAGAAATCCCAGCCAGTTTACCAGCCGTTAGGATTTCTGGGAGTTGAAGGCCAAAACATCCCTCTCCTTCCTTCGCACGTTTCTCCCATCCAGGAGAGGAGGAGGCCAACCTGCCCTCCTCCTCCCCTGGATGGGGATAACCTGCATTTTTCCCATCCAGAGAAGGAGGAGGGCAGATACGTGGTTCACCTGCCCTCCTCCTCTCCTGGATGGGGATAACTCGCGTTTTTCCCATCCAGGGAAGGAGGAGGGCAGACGAAGAATAAGTAATACAGAATACACAAAGAATAAGTTAGATTGTGTATAAAGAAGCAGAGGAAGTGATTAAATGCATTTCAATTAATGATTTTGACTATGCTACTGTTGATATTGAAAAAATAAAATTGATTGGCTGAAATATTTACTGTCCTATGAATGGCTGTTTACTTCATTCCTTTCCTCATTGGTGCTGAATTTTGAAGAAATCAGATGAAGCCTGGGGGATGAGTTTGAAAAAGTGCCAGATGGTCACACTCTGCCTAACTTCATGTTAGGTGGTTGAAAAGCCAGCAGGAATCTATTGCTGCTTAGTAATCCGATTCTTTTCCATTCCTTGTAGGAATCAAAGGAGAACAAGAATTATGTTCACAGACGAGTATGATTTATTTAACACTTCTTGACCAGAATGAAATTAAGTCATGTACTAAGTAGAATGGCATAGTTGGGAAAAGTAATAAAAGAAGTATAGAAAATACAAAGATCAAGAGGAAAGACATATTTTCCTCTTCGGTGTCTATCTAGTCCATCTTCCTGCTTCTCAAAGTGCATAGAAGCAGAATATGAAGCCAATGTCAGCCCATCTTATCCACAGATTCCACCATCCATGACTTGAAAATATTCCCCCTAACAAAGAAATCCAGAAAAAGTCAAACTTTGCTTTTGTCATTGTATATAAGAGACACCATCTTATTCCCCCTATGCTTATAATGAGGTTTGAGCATACATATATTTGGTATCTATGTGAGATCCTGCAACCAGATACCACCAAATGCCAAGATCCCATGTGATTCTGTCATAGAGTTGCATGAATGGTTCTGTTTCATTTCAAATTCTTAAGGACATGCCAAATGTAGCAGATGAGGCCAAGGGGGTAATTTGAAAAACTATTTTACATCTTAAGTGTAATTTTGTTCCTTTATTATCATCAAGCTATGCTACCAAGGAATGTTGCCTAGACATGTGCATGGATCCTTTCAGCCATTTCGTTTATTTGTTTTGTTATGGGCGCTCAAAATGGTAAGGGCCCTCGCAGTACAAAACCCGCCCGACACGAATGCAAGCAGGAGCCGATCGCAGCTCCTCCTCCCCTATTCGGCATCACAGTTGAATCTTTTTATTTTCCTTTATTTTCCTGAATATTTTTATTTAGTGGGGCTGACTGGGAGTTGGGGACCTGAGGGAAGGTGGGTGGGGTGTGCACGCCTGTGTTTGGGGGCTTGGAGAGTAACCCTTTTAGCTTCTTTTTCTCCTTCCCTTCCTTTCCTTCAGAAAATATTTCTAAAAGATAATAATAATTATTAATAGTAATAGGATCCAGAAAGAGTGGTCTCTTAACTTCAATTCTTTTTAAATCCAGGTCTTAATGAAAGATATGGAAGGACTGGATAGGATGCTTTCTTAAGCCTGTTGCTGACATCCAGGCTCCCTTGAAGGGAAGAAAAGAAAGGCCCCTGGGGAAAGGGGAGCCTAGTAATTTCCCCATTGCTGCCAATGGACCCAAAATATCAGGTTTTTGGATGTGGAACAAAAACACCCATTCAGCAACATGCCCTTATTCGGGAGTGGCTTGAAAATGGATATGGTGGGCTTCCGATATCTGGCAAGTAGAAACGGATAGCAATTCACCCGAAATGCACAGGCCTAATGTTGCCCACAAGATGAAGTTGTAGCTATGTTGGGATGGAAATGTTTATTATTTACTCATTTTTAAGCAATGGCCCATAATCTTTTGAGTACAATTATTTTTAGCAATCACATGCAAGCATATCTTAGTTAATAAAACCTCAGAGAGCCGACCCCACCGAGTTCCTTGGTCTATGTAGGCCTTCCCAACCTGTGGCCTTCCATGTGTTTTGGACATCAGCTCCCAGAATTCCTGATCATTGGATAAGCTGGCTAGGGCTTCTGGGAGAAGTACCTGGTTGGCTGCAAGTTGTGTGGGCCTGGCCTAGTGTGTGGCTGCTGCGGAAAAGGCACATTCCATATTGAAGATCTATTGGAAATGAATAAAAAAGAAAACCACTAATGTCATAGTGCTGTATGCAGTCCTTATAAGGAATGCTGACAGTGTTTGGAGTTTTTAATTTATAAAAAAAAACTAGCTGAGGACCCGGCGGTGCTCGGGGTATTTGAGGAAGGCATTGTGTGCCAAGGTTGGTTCCTATTAGATGTTTATGTGGCTTGCAGTGATCTCAGGAACTTAGTGAAGATACTGTGAATCTCATTGGCCATGGTCCGTCCCCCTCCAAACAGCACCAGAATGTAGAGTGGGTCATGGGGACTGTGTGTGTCACATTTAGTCTTGATCATTCTCTGGATGAGGGTTGCAGTGGTCTCTGGAAGTGAGGGAAGGTACTGGAAGTCCCATCCTCCATGGTCCCCCATTCTCCAAACTGCACTAGGATGTAGAGTGGGTCATGGGGGCTCTGTGTGCCAAGTGTTGTCTTGATCAGTCATTGGATGAGGGTGGCAATGGTCTCAGAAAGTGAGTGAAAGGTACTTCAACTCCCATCATCCGTGGTCCGTCCCACTCAAAGCTGATGCAGGATGTAGAGTGGTTCATGGGTACTCTGTGTGCCTGTTTCATCATTGGTGTGGGCCACAGTGCTCTAAGGAAGTGAATGAAAGTACTGCAAGTCCCATCATCCATGGTCCATCCTCCCTCAAACTGCACCAGGATGTAGGGTGCATCTTGGTGGGGTCTGTGTGCCAAGTTTGGTCTTGTTCTGTCATTGTTGGGGGCCTAGTCAGGAAAATCAAGTTGAGAAAGCCTTGCTGTCAATTTTGGGCCTGGTCTTTGATTTATAGGGGCTACAGTGTTGTTTGGGAAGTGAATGATGTGAAGGTACTGCAAATCCCATCATTCGTGGCCCATCCTGCCCTAAACCACACCAGGTTGTGAAGTGGGCCATTGGGCCCCTGTTTGCCAAGTTTGATCCTGAACCGTCATTGCTGTGGGCTGCAGTGGCTGACTGCCTGAGGCCTTTCCTTTTCCCTCTGAGTCACTTTAGAGTGTTGGAATGTGGTTGGCCAATTGGAGTCCTTTATGCAAATACCATTTCATTGGCAACCAATCCCCTCTGTCTGGGGCCGTAAAATGTTGGAGTTCTGAGGCTGGCCAATCAGAGCTCTTTATGCAAATAATCTCATATTGGCAGCCAATCGAAACGCTGACACATATTCGCTCGACCGCACCTCCGCAAACACTGACTTTTATGATTGATAGATAGATAGATAGATAGATAGATAGATAGATAGAAGCTAGATGTAGCTAGGGGAGCCGCAGGATAAATTATAGTGTGAAGGAAATGGATAATATTTCCATCTCTTAGAATATTATCCACTTAAATGGTGAAGCTGAATGGTGTGAGATTCTAGCCAAGTTAAAATAAATATTTCAGATAGCCAGTAGTTTAATTATAGATCATGCTGTTATAACATAAAATAATGGATATCAACAATGCCTTTAAATAGGGATTAGAAAAATCCATGGAGAATAAGGCTATTGGTGTCTACTAGTTACATCACTTATATTACTCTGATTATTACAAACAGCAAGTTTCTGGGCAGCCTAAGGGAGAAATGGTTTCTGCACTCACTTCTCAAAGATATTTTGGTTGGCCACTGTGAAAACAGAATGTTGGACTAGAGGGGCCCAGAAGGGCTTCTTTTAATTATGTTCATAATTAAATAAAAGCCTTCTAATGAACTTTGTATAAGATGTTCTGAGAACCATCTCCATTTCACAGTTGAGTGGCATGTCTCTATGTGTGTGAAAACATTACATGTCTCTTTCAAATGAGGCCACAATAATGTAGGAAGCAATTCCACTAGCTCTGTGTCTATACATTAGAAACAATTAATGGTAATAATAAATAATTCATCTTTACTTTGGGTCTTAGCTGTATTGCACCTTCAAAATGCAATATGAGGAAGAATACAAAGCCTATAGTCCAGTTCAAGTATTTCATTAATCTAGCTTAATACAGTATACGTTGGAATAAATATTTCCCAACCAGTGTGCCTTGGCACACTAGTGTGCCGTGAGCGATTATCAGGTGTGCCGTGGGAAATTGGAACCTCCAATACCCTTTCTTCCCACTCCTGCTGAACACTTTTTCTTCTCCACTCGGGCTCCCTTCTTCCCAGCCTTGCTCTGCTCGCTTTGCCTTGCTTTGCTCTGGGGCGAGTGTGCAGAAGTGTTTATTTTTTATTATAGGATTGAGGATTGAATGTGTATTGAGATGTTTAGATGTTTAGGGAAGGTGCACTTCTTCAGTGAAGGCCCACCTTGGGGAAGAGTTGTCATAGCAACATGGCTGGAAGGCAGAGGTGGGAGGAGTCAACAGCTTTCTGCCACAGCCAAGAATAGAATTCTGGGGAAGTTTGAATTTTGGCAGTTTAACTGTCAGCCCAGCTCTAGGAGAGAGCAGGTTCTGATGGCAGTCTGGTTTTGGAGCTGTAGAGAGACCGTTCTAGTAGGCTGAGCTTGCGAGCCAGTCTGTTTGTATAGAGCCTGAGGGCTATAGATAGGCAAGGTGCCTATAGGAGGAAAGAAGGTCTGTGTGTGAGATAGTTACATACTGATCTAACTGAGTATAGTAACAGACAAAGATTTTAAACTTTGTATCTTCTACAATACCAACGTAACCATGATGAGTTGAGCCTCTAAGAAGTTATAACGTAACCATCACGCTTTTGTGCCAAGCTATAAATAAACTGTTATTGTTATTTTTATCAACAATCTCTCTCTGTTCCGTATTTTAAAAGTCAAGCCTCAGAGTAAAGCAAGACAGGAAAGTGTTTTTAACCTGTCTTGTTACACAGTTTGAAGTCCCACAATAATTGGTGACAGACCCTCCTAGATAACAGATAACAACAACAGTTCTCACAATCTGGTGGCTAATCTCTTCATATTTAAGGGATCCTTAAATTAAAGTTATATAACACCCTTTTACATTAGGTCAGATATGTAGTGACCTCATTGTTACAAATTGGTGGCAGCGGTGGGATCAGTAAAAGAGGGTTCACCCTGTCCAGCCGATTCATTTTGATCAGCCTCTTTACAGCTAGTCTGCGCAGTACCGCCCGCACGGGTCACGTCTTCATCCCTCCCTCATCCCCTCCTGAACACGCTCACACTGCCCCCTCAGATCAAAATGGCGACAGAATCGGCAGTGTAGACGAAAAAGTAAGTGTTCGGCAGGAGGGGGAAGAAAGGGGAGGAAGAGGTCTCTGTCGAAAGCTGGCATGGGAAAACTTGGACCTTAAAGGTGTTTTGGAATCCAACTCCCACCATTCCTAGCAGCCTCAGGCTCTTTTCCTTTCCTCCCCTCAGCCATTTAAGCAGGAAAGGGCCTCGGACTGTTAGGAATGGTGGGAGTTGAAGTCCAAAGCACCCAGAGGGCCGAAGTTTTCCCATGCCTGTTTTAGGGACCTTAAAGTGGTGAGCCTCCTTCCAACATTGCGATTTTGGATAGAAAACAAACAACAACATAACATAACATTGTTTGAGACCACAGTGCTCTCTGGGTGTAGGTGAACTACAACTTCCAAACTCAAGGTCAATTCCCAAGCAAACCCTTTCAGTACTTTCTGTTGGTAATGAGAGTTCAATATGCCAAGTATGGTTCAATTCCATTGTTGCAAGAGTTCAGGATGCTCTTTGACTGTGTGTTAACTATAAATCCCAGAAACTGTAACTCCCAAATGTCAAGGTCTATTTTCCCCAAACTCCATCTGTGTTCGCATTTGGGCATATTAAGTATTCATGCCAAGTTTGGTCCTGATCCAACATTGTTTGAATCCACAGTGCTCTCTGGATATAGGTGAACTACAACTCCAAAACTCAAGGTCAATGCCCACCAAACTCTTATAGTATTTTCTCTTGGTTATGGGAGCTCTGTGTGGGAAGTTTGAGTCTTTCTGCCATTCCTGCCAGGATATCTATGTTGTGTTCATCAAAACAGGCCCAGGTTTTACACTGAGTGTATAAATACATTAAAAACATATTAACTATATGTATTACTGTGTTAGAGTGTCATTTTGTGTCATTTTGGTTGGTGGTGTGCCCCAGGATTTTGTAAATGCTAAAAATGTGCTGCGGCTCAAAAAAGGTTGAAAAACACTGGCTTAATATAATTTAATAAAAAAAATATGAAAGCAAAAATAAATCAAAAGTAAGTTAATGGGCTACAATTTTGGATGCTTTCGCATGCATGTCAGATTTTCTGTGACAACTTCTGGCATTGGGCTACACACTGGATCCAGTTTAAACCAACAGGTGGTTTTTAGCTGGAATCCTTAAAAATACAGAATTTTACCATTGTGTTACAGGGCTACTTCCACCCAGAAGTTGAAAGGGGCAGGGTTTTTTTTAACCCAAGAATTGGTCACCCTCCAACATTCCTATATGCTAGAAATATGTTGAGGTATTGTTGACACTCAGCATTCTGGTTAAAATCATGATGATAAATGGAAATGGGAAAAAAATATAGTTAAATAAATTTTGGGTTTGTCATAGAATTTTAATGTGATTTATTTCAGATGTCTTAGATAGAAACCAGAATCTCTGGCTTCAACCAAAGCTGTGGGGGTCATACACTGAAGATTTGTGCAGTAAAAATCCAATGTGTACTTAGAACACTAAGCATACTACATTTTGTAGGTACCTAAAGATTAGATATATAAATTTAAGGATATAGTGTTTAATTAATGAAAAGCTGTCAACACAAATTAACTACAGTTTCTTATCCTTAACAAGGTAACATTCTTTAAAAAATACTTTTAAAATGCAGATCACAGGAACTACCTTCAGACAGCTTCCCTTTTCTCTTAAATGAAAATTGCTAATTTTAAGAGAATGGCATCTGCAACACATACAGTATATACATCATCTATGAAAGAAAGAGAATGTTATTCATTTCAAAATTATAGTTCATATCTGCATTCAGATTTAATAAGCTGACTTAAACATAAATAACAGAAGGGCAACAAGGTTGGGAAGAGAAATGTATAACAAACAAATAAGGAGAGGTTGAAGGACCTGGGCATGTTCAGTTTGGTAAAGAGGAGGCTGAAGGGGTTATATCAGGGCTGTCCAACTGGCGGCCCCGGGGGGGCGTACACGGCCCCCCAGCCTGTTGGACACGGCCCCTGCTATGCCCCGGCCGCATTTTTTAAATTTTTGTTAAAAAAAAATTAAAAAAATATTTTTTACAAAAAATGGCGGCCGGGGGGGGGGAGGGAAAGGCGGGGCAGGGAGGAGGAAGTGAGCCAGCTCTTCCTCCCTGCACCGCCCCCTCTGTCCCTCTCTCCGTGCCGCCGCTGCGATCTCGCAGCGGCGGGGGGGGAGGGAAGCGAGGAGGAGGAGGCGGGGCAGGGAGAAAGAAGGGAGGCAGCTCCTCCTGGCTCCTCCTCCCTGCACCGCCCTCTTCTTCCCTCGGGCGCCCGATGCAAACCGGTTTGCATCGGCGCCGGTGAGAGAGGGACAAGGGGCAGGAGGAGGAGCCAGGCAGGGAGGAGGCGTGCCTAAAGAGGAGGAAGGCAAGCGCTTGCCTTCCTCCTCTTCAGGCACGGCTTCTCCATTCTGTCTCTCCCACCGGTGCCCTGATCAGAGCGCCAGTGGGAGAGGCAGACCAGGGAGGGGGGCGTGCCTAAAGAGAAGGAAGGCAAGCGCTTGCCTTCTTCCTCTTCAGGCACGGCTTCTCCATTCTGTCTCTCCCACTGGCGCGCCTGATCAGGCGCCAGTGGGAGGCAGAACAGAACTGGGGAGGCGTGCCTAAAGAGAAGGAAGGCAAGTGCTTGCCTTCCTCCTCTTTAGGCACGGCTCCGTTCTGTCTCCCACCGGCGCCCTGATCGGTGCGCCAGTGGGAGAGGCAGAACAGGGGGGGGCGTGCCTAAAGAGAAGGAAGGCAGCGCTTGCCTTCTTCCTCTTCAGGCACGGCTTCTCCGTTCTGTCTCTCCCACCGGCGCCCTGATCAGTGCGCCAGTGGGAGAGGCAGAACAGGGGAGGGGGTGTGCCTAAAGAGAAGGAAGGCAAGCGCTTGCCTTCCTCCTCTTTAGGCCTGCCTTCTTCATTCTGTCTCTCCCACCGGCACCCTGATCGGTGCGCCGGTGGGAGAGGCAGAACAGAGGAGGAGGCTGGCGTGACACTAGGAGGGAGGAGAAGCCATGGAGGGCTCCCCTTGGCTTTGCCTTCCTCCTAAAGGGTCACGCCACCCTCAAGCGAAATCGCCGCTTCTGAGGCTGGCGTGACACTTTAGGAGGTGGGGCCGGGCGTGGCTGGGGCGGGGCCGGGGCCGGGGCCGGGGCGGAGCGCCCCCCCCAGGTCTTCAGTGACTGGAAGTCTGGCCCTAGGTCCAGTAGAAGTTGGACAGAACTGGGTTATATGATTACTCTGTTTAGATTCCACAAGGGTTGCCACAAAGAGAATGGTGCAAGCATGATAATCTGCTGCTTCAGGGGGTAGAATCAGTTCTTATGGTTAAGGTTGATTATGATTGAACATTATAAGGAAGTTCTTGACAGAGGGAGTGGTTCATCAAAGAAATCATTTGTTTAGGGAGGAGGTGGTGTTTCCTTCTCCGAATGCCTTCAAAAAGAGACTAGACAGCTGCTTTCTATGGATTCTCTAGCTGGGGATCCTGTACTGACTAAGGTGCTGGACCTGATGATCCATGGGTCCCTTTCTGACTCTGTGTTCCTTTAATCTGAGGAGGGTGTCATTAAAAAGTAACTTTAGTGTTGCCAACAAGTTTGGAAATGTGCAAGATACAGGTATACCTGGGGCCTCTCCACACAACTTTTTTGGGCCATGTTGTTTTGCTGGCAGTTCCCTGCAAATGGGAAGGTACGTGGAGTGTGTCGTGGTGCCTTACATGTTCTCCCTCCCTCCTCCATCATATAATGAGACGGAACAGGGTGCGTTAGTACCCTGTCCCCATCAGATGGGGAAAGGGGTGGCAGCATGCTTAGCCATGTCAGCCTTTCCCCCATCATCATGGGAAAAGGGAAGGAGATACCCAAAACACACTTTTCTCCCTGTAGTGGTGGAGGAAGTGCCTTTTGGCACTTCCCTTCAACTTTGGGAGGACTGTTGGTGTGGCCTGCTGTGCCTTGTGTGATGGCCCATGGCAGGCCCATCCAAGCTGCGAAACAAAGCAACAAAACAAGGCTAAAAAGTCCCTTGTGGAGAGGACCTTAGAGATCTAAATAGCATTGCTACCACATAAAGTGTCTGCTTATTCTTCATCATATCATATATGAAACTGAATTTGGGGGAAACACAGTACATCAGAGCAAGCATTAAGTGGGACATTAAGGTTTTTTAAAAAAAATGTTTTTAATACACACACATACATAGAAACATACAATCTTCAAAAATCAGCAGTCAAAATACAAGTATTTTCCCCAATCCCACCACTACCACATCAGTGTTGGTATTGATGAAAGAGACTATGGGGTTGGGATATTATGGAATCTTTACTTTAGAGTTTACATTTATTTATTTATTTTGGTTTTACTTTTAATAGATTGTGAAAAATTCAATAAAATCAATGACACTATGTAATAAAATTTGATTCTTTTTCTGTTCCTGGTTTGAAAGTGTTATTTTCTGTTAATTGTGTGGTACTTTGAAAGTAGCTGTTAGATTCTAGAATGGTGGACATCGCCTGGACAAAGCCAAAATCTGTTTCGTCCAAATCAGAGCCAAATTCAGGAATATTACAATCTGGGAATTTGAGATTTTAGGGGTGGAGGAGTATAGCCTCATCCCACACAGACTGAATCTCTCTTCCCTGATCTCTCTTTGTACTGAACAGGCGTACCTCTGTCTAGTCTGGATTAAATTTCAATTTGTTCAACTTCATCTAGTCCATTACAAATAGCAGACACTGCTTTAGTACAGAAACACTTTCCTTGGAACAGGGTAGAAAGAAGAGATATTGTGTGTCATCAGTGTATTAATATCACTGAACCCCAAAACTCCAAATGACCTCTTCCACTGTTTTCATGTGAGGTCATCTGGAGTTTTGGGGTTCAGTGATATTAATACATTGGGGAACAGAACTGGACTATAAGGAACACCACAAGATATTGGCCAGGATGTAAAATAGGCATCTTCCAGAATCACCTTCTGAAAAATGGGAGCCACTGTTAAACAATGCCTTGAGCCCATCCCAGAAAAGCGACCCATCCCAGATGCTGTGGTCCATGGTTTGAAAGCTGCTAAGAGATCCCGCAGAGTCAACAATGACACATTCTCTATCTAGTTCCCTCTGTAAGTCGTCAAACAATGTAACCAAAGTTGTCTCTACCCCTTCGCCAGGTTTTAACACAAATGGAAATTGATCTAATAATAATAATACACTTTATTTATATTCCGCTTTTCTCACCCCGGAGGAGGACTCAGTGCGGATCACAGGACACATACAGCAGACATTTCCTGTCGATTATGACATACAAGGCATACAAGACATACAAGGACATATATATATATACACACACACACACACACACACACACACAGGAGGATCTTTCTGGATCTTTCTGGATTGAGCCTGTTCGTCTTGGTTTAACCGGGTGTTGTTATTATATTCGTCGCTGGGTGCTGCTGCTCCATTCCGTCACAAGGGGCTGCTGTTGTTCCATCCTCCTTGCTATCTCCCTCCTGCTTTCCGACGAGGAGCCAGCCAGCCAGACAAATCCTCTTCCGGTACTCGTCTTCAATATTTACATTTATTGAAGTTAAAAGTCCTTTTTTTAAAAAAGATACCTCCCCCGCTTATGTGGTACCTAATTTTCTACTTGCGGCTAGCTTTCGACAGCTTAGGTTAGCTGGGGCAGGGCTTACAGCTGACTTACCCAAGTCAACCCGGGATTCAAACTTGCTAGTTCTGATCTTACAGCTTGCAGCTACAGCTTTTAACCATTGTGCTAAACTCCCGGCCTAGATAACTACTAACCTCTGGAGTGGGGAGGCCACCATATGCTCCAATGCCTTGTCCCCAAAAGAAATATTGGGGTCCAGGTTGGATTTTTTCCCCACCACAGCTCTTTTAGACAAGTTGGAAATCTGTCTTGCTATAGCAAGGCTTTAAGTACTCTCCTTACCTAATCTGGTAGTCCTTCTCAGACTGTTTTCAACAGAAATGGAGAGCCTGGGGTCCAGTGTGCTGCGGTGGCTTTCGCCTCTTCAAGCATCCTGTTCATATTCTCAGGCTGAACAGACTGAAACATATCCAATAACACAGGACAAGCAGGAGCCTCACAGCAGGCTATGTGGTGTGCATTCTCTTCTTGCATGGAAACCTATAGAAGGCCCCTTAATCGCATAGGACAGCTTTGCTGGAAAATTCTATTCAAATGCAACAGTGACAGAGAAACATGATGTCTTTGCCACTTCCATTGATATTGAGAAGTCCCTTTTCTATATTCACTTGGACTTATTCAGGTTTTCTCTTCTGCCACTCTCTCTTATACACAGAAAGAGGGTCTTTCGCATTACTCCTTTCATAGGTGTAGCTAAGTCTGTTTATATAATGATGTGAACACCCTGTAAGATACGAACTAAATTTAATAATTTATATGTTTTAGGTAAAAATAATTATAAAGTGTCATGAGAAACAGTAGAAATAAGTTTTTAGATAGAGTAGGGCATCTGCCCTGTGCTTTAATTCACACCTTCATTTATCGAATGTTAAATATAACAAGCACATTACAAGGTTACACTAATATGCAAATGAATAACTGTAAAGATTTATTACTTTGCATGCGCCGCACACATCTGATCACTTCACTAATTTGCTCTTGATCAATTGAAGTATGTAGCATATCTTTAGTCATCGCTTCAGAAAAATTGAGTCTAAAACTGGCTGGAGCCAGATACGGAACATGGGGAACTTAATGGATCAATTAAAAACCCTTTTCTAATATCTTGAAGAAATCTCTTCATTGAGCCAATGATTGTTTCTGAAATGCAGAGATCAAGGAGAGCGGTAATTAGGGATATCACTGAGAAGTTTCAAGTGGAAAAAAACT
>JARBWK010002031.1:0-16440 GCA_030556195.1 Anolis apletophallus
TGGTCACGGAAGGCCTTACTGGTACATTATTTAAACTGTTATGTGTATTCATATCATGATCTGATCACTATGCTCAATATATCCCATATGCATTGGGTTTTGGGATAATGATACAAAAGGTTTACTAGGGTAGATCCTCTCTCACTCAGACTCAGCCCCCTCTCCCAAGTCAAAATCTTGGCTACGGCCCCCTGCTCTCCGTGGCCCTTTTTTTCTTAATCTTTTGGATTGTCTTCTACTCCCTTCCTGGTGGCGGCGTTGATTGATTTGACTTCTATCAATTAGTGTCTAGTCCTCCTTGGTTTGCCAATGTTCACGTTCCAACCTTGACTGCCCAGCATCTCTCTCAACCTTTTTTTCTGCCTGTACAAAACATCTACAGCAGGCTGGTTAGCTATCCTAGAATCCTTAGCTTCATTCTGGCTAACAGCACTCTCTTGACCAAAAATCTATTTCCAAACCCCTGTGAGTCTGCAGGAACTTGGTCATTTAACTTAGACATTGAAACCTCTTCAGAACATTGATCATTTAACTCAGAAGATTGAGGCAAAGAAACAATTGCAGGCTGAACCCCTACAGAGGATGATTTGTCAGGTGCGAATTTAATGAGTGTAAAGATCTAAAACAAGACTTGTGTAAACAGAGTTCTCAGGATCCACGAAGGTCAATCAAGTCTGCTGGAAAAGAAAGATAAGAAATCCTTATCTGGTTGTAAGGGCAAGTGGAATGTTTTCCTTTGGTTAGTGGGATAGGAAAAGCTTTATATTGAAACAAGGGAAGGGTTTTAGCTCAGTCTCATCAATGATGGTCTTGTTGCCAAGTGGATTTTTAGTTTCATGTTTTAAGTTTTTCCAAGTTCCTGTTCTGTGTATTGGATTTCCATGCTGTCTTGTTCTCTGAATTTTGCATCCTTGGATCTTGTGTTTTTACTTTTGTACTTTGAAGTTCATGGACTGTCTCTTATTTTTGGATTATACTGTTTTGAACTATACTGTTTTACCATTGTTACTGCTTTGTTTACATATATCCTTCAATAAACTGATTGTTGATTTTACTATTCTGGTGTGGTGTTTAAGGACAGAGGTGTACCTGCTCTGGGATATCACAGATTTGTTCATATGGGCTTTGATCTTGACTACTTCTGAGGCTGAGAGGGTGTGACTCACCAATGGGAGAGTGTGACTCGCTGAGAAAGCATGACTGTCTGTTCTGGGTTTCAGTGGCAAAGACGGGATTGAAATTCTGTTCTCACAGTGTCCTTCTCCAATCCACAAACCAACCATATGTCCCATGAGAATTGCATTTTGGTGAGAGTCCAACACACTTTGGCAGAGAAAGCTAAAAACCTTGTAAAACTACAACACCCAGGTTCCATAGCATTCAACCATTGCAGTTAAAGTGTCATCAAACTGCATCCATTCTACTATGTAGTAAAGGTAAAGGTAAAAGTTTCCTCTTGACATTAAGTCTAGTCAAGTTTGACTGTGGGGGTGGTGCTCATTTCTAACCCGAAGAGCCGCTGTTATCCGTAGACGCCTCCTAGGTCATGTGGCTGGCATGACTGCATGGAACACTATTGCCTTCCCACTGAAGCAGGACCTACTGATCAACTTACATTTGCAGGATTTCAAACTGCTTGGTTGGCAGAAGCTGGGGCTAACAATGGGAGCTCACCATTCTTTATACAAAGTTATGGCTAAAATTCTTCTTGGGTTTAATGTATTGGCAATCGTATGTAAATATTTTACATAAATTAGAGAAGTGCATGGGTATTTAACCACATAGTAATCCAGTTTAGTTGTAGCTAATTCAAATGTTGACCACATCAAATTATATCCCCCCCCCCCTCCCATCTTAAAGTTCCCACGTACAATCTTTATATGAAACCCAATTGCCATATCTTTGTTGCTTGAATTACATTCTCACAATTTTGATTTGAGGAAGAAAAAGTCCAAAGCCAGTGTGATACAGTGGTTTGAGTGTTGGACTATAGCTCTGGAGAGTAGGACATGAATCCCTGCTCACCCATGGAAACCCACTGGGTGACCTTGTTCAAGTCACTCTCTCTCTCAGCTTCAGAGGAAGAAAAGTCAAGTCTTCCTGAATAAATCTTGCCAAGAAAACTCAGTGGGTGTTTTGCCTTGGGATTGCCAGAAGTCAGAAAAGACTTAAAAGCACACGATAGCCTACCCACCCCCATTTCTCTCAGCCACAGTTTTCTGTCTACATTCATCCTAGGATGACTTTCAGCCTCTTTTTCATGAGATTACTTACAGTAATTTTAACAGAACAAAAAGTTCTTCTGGGGTTTTTTTTTCATCCAGGAAGGAAGTACATGTCTTGCCTGCTGATGGCTGCTGTTTTGATTTCACTTTTAGTGAAGTAATTGTACTGCCAGGCAAAGTGTTTTAAAACAAATAGACATGGAAAACAAGGCTGATGATTTTAATCTTCAGCATAGGAGACTAGGAAAGTTTGAAACCATTTTCTATAGCCAGGCAGTAGATCTCTAGGAACACCCATTCATTATGTGGAAAGTGCCCATATTCCTCAAACAGATTTTTTTAAGCAGATAGGGTTTTTGCCTGGCTTGGGTGCACAGGTGGAAAAGAGTAAAACTAGAGGCAGAGGAGATGAATTTGTCTTGTCTCAATTAGTACAGTACCCTGATCAGGGCTTTGTGTTATGGGCTTCACTGCCAAAGAAATCTAAGCCGAATGAAGCCATTAATTACAAAACTGATAATACAGAAAAGCCTACTTGTGTTTTATTTGCAGCACAAATACCCCTGAATATCAAATATAAAAGGAGATCCTGCTACTACTATACTGTAAAATGAATAATTTACTTCAAATAGTGGGTGCCAAAGGGTGATAGAGTTACATCTACCTGTCTCTTATCCATCCAGCAATGTCTTTGGAGACCTGCATAGTTATTTTTGAAGGCTATTGCAATTGCCAGTCAGATTCACCTAGCATGAAGTATGACCTTGGGCTCTTCTACACAGCCATATAACCCAGAATATCCAAACAGAATAACCCATAATATCTACTTTGAACTGAGGGCCCTTCCAGGACCCATTCAGACAGTGCACAAAATGTGTGCCTTCCCGGATATTCACGCGGGGGGTCCAAAGGACAACCCACAAAATCACAAATACTTGCAGCACAAAACAGGAAAACTCTGTGTTGTGCTGAGATAATTTGATAGTGGGTTTGTTCTGTGCTTGAAATGTGCGTCCCAACCCCTCTATGACCACTGTCTGAACTGCTTCCTCAAGAGTCCTAGACATCTGAGAAGGCAGTCCAGACAGCCATTTCACATTTTTTTGGGCTGAATCACCAACCCACTCCCCAAACTCCCCCCCCCTTTTAAAAATAAAATAACTTATGGGTCCAGGATTTCCCTGCTGCCTCTCCTGGTGTTTAGGAACGATGCGCCAGGAGAAGGGGGAGGGGAAAGATTGCTTCCGTCCCCCTTCTCCTGACGCATCGTTCATAAGCACCAGAAGAGGGCTGGCAGCAGGGAAATGCCAGCCTCATAAGTTTTTAAGGGGTTTTAAGGGGTTTTGGGGATGGTGTTAGGCTGTCTGCATGTTCTCCCAGAAGCTTCTGGGAGCGCATCTAGACTGTCACGATCACGGACCTGGCGGGCCCCTTAATCACACACACAGAGACGTACTGAAGGCTAACTACTTTATTGAGTATATAAAAACAGTTCCAAAGAGTAAATAGTCCAATAATATGCAATTGTCCAGGGTGTTAAGCAAGTAGTCCAAAGTAACGTAGCAAATAAGCTGGAAACGTGGCAAGGCTCCGCAATTCAATGCGAATCAGGAAACAGGGCAAGGTTTCGCAATCCCATGCGAATCAGGAAACAGGGCAAGGTTTCGCAATCCCATGCGAATCAGGAAACAGGGCAAGGTGCCGCAAACCGCTGCGGCTCAAGAAACAAGGCAAAGGCAAGGCTTGATGACCACTGCTGGCTTGTGGTCCCACTCCGCTTCGCGTCTATTCAGGTAAGACGTGGCCGGAGAACTGACGATCAGTTCCCACGGGGCCGTTCTTAATCCCTCGGCCTGGAACCCCGACGATCTAGGGCCCGGCGTCTCCAGTCTCTACTTTCCGAACGGTGACGGTCTAGGGACAGATGCCAGCTCCTCCTGCCCTCCTCTATGTCCCTGCGCCTGTTGTGAGAACGGCCCCGCTCTTCCAGTCCAGTATCGCTATCTTCCTGAGAAGCAGCCTCCCCCGGAGTTTCCCAGCCGCTAGCCTCCATCTGCTGCCCGGCCAGCTCTTGGGAACCTCGGCCATTTGGGAATTCATAACTATCTCCGCTATCTGCTTCGCTGCCTCCCATCTCCACCTGGTCCGCTCCTTCCCGGAGAATGCTCCACTCAAGATCCCAGGCTAAACTCTCTACAGGTGAACTGGGCAAAGGTACGGCTGACCAATCTTGCTCTGGGCCTTCCAACTCATCCTCCGAGTCCCTTCCAGCCTGTGAGGGTCCCAATGCCAGCGGGACCCCGGCGCGTCACCCCCTCAGTGGCACGAGCGGGCCCATGGGTGCTACACTATCCCCCCTCAGGGCCCCCTGGGCCGCCCCGGGGCTTGGGCTTGTCAGGATGCTTGCGGTGGAAGCGAGCCACCAACTCGGGCGTGAACATCTCGAGCCTTGACCCAAGCACGTTCTTCGGGCCAACCCTTCCAGTCAATAAAGTACTCCAACTTCCTGTAACGGAGGCGGGCATCCAAGATGTCCTGCACCTCGACCTCCTCTCCGCCCTCCCGCATCACGGGGGGGAGGCGGCTGCGTCATGTCAAGCCGCACCCCCTCGCGCCGGGCGGAACAACGAGCGATGAAACACCGGGTGGAGCTTCATGTCCGCTGGGAGTTGTAGTTTGAAGGACACGGGCCCCACCTTCTCCAAAACTTTGTAGGGACCCAAAAATCTTGCGTCCAGCTTGCGGCTGGGTCGCTGCGTAGGCAAATTCTTGGTGGACAGCCAAACTTTGTCCCCCACAAGGATGTCAGGACCCTCCTGGCGCCGCCCGATCAGCCATCCGCTTGTAGTCAGCTTTCGCCTGGTCCAATTGAGTGCGTAGCAAGTCTTGGAGTGCAGTGAGCTCTCGAAGCCAATCCTTAGCCTCGGAAACGTCTCCGGACGGGTCCACCGGCGGGTAGAACCGAGGGTGGTGTCCATAGTTAGCAAAGAAAGGAGTCTCTTTGATGGATTCCTGCGTCGCATTGTTGTAAGCAAACTCTGCCAGGGACAACAAGGACGCCCAGTTGTTCTGCTGATAGTTGACATAGCAGCGCAGGTACTGTTCCAAGGTGGCATTGACCCTTTCGGTCTGGCCATCTGTCTGCGGGTGATGAGCCGTGGACATCCGCACATCAATCCCCAACAACTTCTGGACAGCCTTCCAGAACTGGGAAGTGAACTGAGTGCCCCGGTCAGTCACCAGGCTCGTGGAAGGCCATGCAGCCGAAACACATGTTGCACAAACATATCAGCAGTCTCTTTGGCAGTGGGCACCCCCACACAGGGGATGAAGTGTCCCATCTTGGTGAAACAATCCACCACGACCAATATCGTGGTGAAGCCCTTGGACTTGGGGAGGTCGGTGATGAAATCGGCCGAAATCATCTTCAAGGGGGCAGAGGGGTCGGAAGCGGCTGGAGCAAACCGGCCGGCTTTCCCCCCTGGTTCTTAGCCCGATGACACACAGGGCAAGATCCCACATAGTCCTCCACATCCCTCCGCACTTTAAGCCACCAAAAGTCCCGTAGGACCAGTTGCAGAGTCTTGAAAAGCCCAAAATGGCCTGCGGCCCGACTATCGTGGCAAAGCTTGAGAATGTCCGCCCGCTCGGGCCCAGAAACATAGACAGAGTCCCGGTGGTAAAGCACCCCGTTCTTTACCTGGAAAGGGCTGGAGGCCCCTGGTCAGTTGCTCTCCTGTACCCACGGATCGGTCCGCTGGCGAGCCTGGACACGCACACTCAAGGGTCTCTTGTCGCCAGGGCCGGCGGGGCCACTGGAGGGTTGACAGGAAGTGCCCGAGCAGCCGCAAAGTTCTCCGCTTTAAGCAACCGGGCCTCGGACGCCCGTCGCCCTCACGAACATACTCCGGCTTTCGGGACAGCGCATCAGCTTGCTTGGTCTGCTTGGGGTCACATAGTGAATGCGGAAATTGAATCGCTCAAAGAACAGGGACCATCTCTGTTGCCTCTGGTTCAATTTGCGCTGGGACTTCCAGATGCTCAAGTTCCGGTGGTCGGTGTGAACCTCCACCGGGAACTTGGCCCCTTCAAGCAGGTGTCTCCAGACTTCAAACGCCACCTTGATGGCCAAAAGTTCCTTCTCCCAAATGGTGTAGTTCTTTTCCGGAGCCGTCAGCTGCCGGGAATAGTAGGCACAGGGCAACAAGTCCGTCCCCTGAGGCTGTAGCAGGATCGCTCCCACCGCCACATCCGAAGCATCGGCCTGGGCGATGAATGGGGTGCGGGGGGTTGGGGTGCTAAAGCGGCTGAGTGGTGAACAGCTGCTTCAACTTGCGGAACCCCCATCCGCCTCCGGAGTCCACGGAACGGCACCTTTCCCGCAAACACTGGGTGATCGGATCAGCCCACTTGGCAAAGTCAGGAATGAACTTTCTGTAGTAGTTGGCAAAGCCCAGGAATCTTTGAATGTCTTTTTTGCTAGCAGGGGGTGCACAGTCGACCCACGGCTTGGACCTTGGTGTCATCCATGGCAATGCCCGTAGGAGAGATCGGTAGCCCAGAAAGTCCATCTCACGCAAGTCAAAAGCACATTTCTCCAGCTTGGCATAGAGACCGGGGGCACTCAGTCACTGGAGCACCTCCTTGACATGGCGATCATGGGTCGCCTGATCCGGAGAAAAAAATCAGCAGGTCGTCAAGGTAGACCGCCAGATAGCGGTCCAACAGGTCTCGGAAAATGTCATTCATGAAATGTTGGAAACATGCTGGGGCGTTGCACAAACCGAATCCCATCACCAGGTATTCGAAACTGCCCCACTTGGTCTGGAAGGCCGTCTTCCATTCGTCACCCTGGCGAATCCGGACAAGGTTGTAAGCCCCCTCAGGTCCAGTTTAGTGAACACCTTAGCTCCCGCATCCGCTCCAAGAGCTCGGGGATCAAGGGCAGGGGATAGCGATTCGGATCGTGATCTTGTTGAGTTCCCTGTAGTCATTGCACAGCCGCAACTCCCCGATTTCTTCTTGACGAAAGAATCGGGCCCCGCCGGGGATTGGGAGGGCCGAATGAACCCCTTCCGCAGATTCTCATCCAGGAAATCTCGGAGAGCCTGTTGCTCTGGTTCCGAGAGAGGATAGAGTCTCCCCAGCGGGATTAGGGCCCCGGTTGCAGTTCAATGGCACAGTCATAGGGCGGTGCGGAGGCAAGCGTTCCGCCTCCTTCTCACTGAAGACATCCCAAAATCCGGCATACTTCTTGGGCAGGGTGGCCACATTCTCCACTTCTTGGGCCAGAAAAGAAATGTCCTCTTTATGGGAGCAAGTCCACATCCTGGTAGGAGCTGTATACTGAGTTACAGCCCCCGTTTTCAGGACTCTCCCATCGATAGTCTGGACACCCTTGGGCTCTTGGAGATCAAGAAATTTTAATCCAGCGGACTTGGCATAGTCTGCATCGATGAAGTTGTTGGTGGCCCGGAGTCTATCATGGCATGGACCATCATCGGCCCCTTCTCGGAGACCACAAACTGACCATTACAAGGAACAATTGTCCAGTCTTGGGTTCAGGGGAGGTTAGCGACATTGGCCGAGTGGCGAACCCTCTTACCCGGCCGGTCCCTTCCCCCGCCGCCTGAAGGGCTTCTTTGGCCTCTCTGGGGCCCCTCCGAGGCGGCAGAGGCCGAGGAGTCTTTCACGCGGTTTCTGGGGGCACTCCTTAGAAAAATGTCCAGGCCCCCGCAGTACCAGCATAAGTTGAGCGCTGACGCCGTGCCTTCTCCGCTTGGTCCACTTTGGGCCGAACTGTCCCCCAACTGCATGGGCTCCGGGTCATCCGGGCGGCCGGCACTGGCAATTGCCGGGGTTGAAACTGTCCAGCCCCTTCCTTCCGTGCCACCGGTTTCTCCATCACGCCCTTGTCCCACCGCCTCCTGGTCTGCAGTCCTGCTTCCATACGAAGGCTCAAGGTGATGGCGGCCTCCAGATCCGCGGGCCGGGGTGTTTTAACATCTCCTGTTGCAGTTCCGAAGGCAGCCCCGCAATGTAGTGATACCGCAACGCCGGCAGACCCCACTGCGTCTGGGAAGCCAGAACTCGAAAACGGGAGATGTACTGGGACAGGGATAGATCCTTGCTCGTCAGCCGAGCCAAATCCCTCTCGCGAGTTCTTCATTGACAGGAGCCCCCATGTTGCCCTGATTGCATCTAGGAAAGCCCGCAGCGTGTTGGTATGGGGGACTGCGCCGGATCAATACGGTGGCCCACGTTGCCGCTGTCCCTTCCATCAGGTTGTAAACAAAAACCACCTGGGCTCGATCGTTGGCGAACTTCGTTGGGGCGTTGCTCCAAATAAAGTTCCACTTGGCAAACAAAAACCTCCACCTGAGCGGATTTCCACCAAAGCGGCCAGGTGGGCTCACTCTGGTGCCGTCCGGCCCGGGTCCGCAGCTCACCCAATTCTCGTTGCATCTCTTGCACTTGGGCATCGGTCAGGTTAGCCATGGCGGCCACGGGCGTGGGCGCTTCTTGCGGCGTCGAGCGGCGTCCCGTGGTGTGATAAGGGGTTCTAGGAGTTCTCCGGCCAGCTGTCACGATCACGGACCTGGCGGGCCCCTTAATCACACACACAGAGACGTACTGAAGGCTAACTACTTTATTGAGTGTATAAAAACAGTTCCAAAGAGTAAATAGTCCAATAATATGCAATTGTCCAGGGTGTTAAGCAAGTAGTCCAAAGTAACGTAGCAAATAAGCTGGAAACGTGGCAAGGCTCCGCAATTCAATGCGAATCAGGAAACAGGGCAAGGTTTCGCAATCCCATGCGAATCAGGAAACAGGGCAAGGTTTCGCAATCCCATGCGACTCAGGAAACAGGGCAGGTGCCGCAAACCGCTGCGGCTCAAGAAACAAGGCAAAGGCAAGGCTTGATGACCACTGCTGGATTGTGGACCCTCTCCGCTTCGCGTCTATTCAGGTAAGACGTGGCCGGAGAACTGACGATCAGTTCCCACGGGGCCATTCTTAATCCCTCGGCCTGGAACCCCGACGATCTAGGGCCCGGCGTCTCCAGTCTCTACTTTCGAACGGTGACAGTCTAGGGACAGATGCCAGCTCCTCCTGCCCTCCTCTATGTCCCTGCGCCTGTTGTGAGGAACGGCCCCGCTCTTCCAGTCCAGTATCGCTATCTTCCTGAGAAGCAGCCTCCCCCGGAGTTTCCCAGCCGCTAGCCTCCATCTGCTGCCCGGCCAGCTCTTGGGAACCTCGGCCATTTGGGAATTCATAACTATCTCCGCTATCTACTTCGCTGCCTCCCATCTCCACCTGGTCCGCTCCTTCCCCGGGAGAATGCTCCCACTCAAGATCCCAGGCTAAACTCTCTACAGGGTGAACTGACCAATCTTGCTCTGGGCCTTCCAACTCATCCTCCGAGTCCCTTCCAGCCTGTGCGGGTCCCAATGCCAACGGGACCCCCGGCGCGTCACCCCCCCTCAGTGGCACGAGCGGGCCCATGGGTGCTACATAGACACCCAGCACCAAAAGCATGGGCTTTTGGGACGGTGCGGGGACAGAAGTCAGTGCGGACTTCTTCCCTGTCTGGAATCGCCCTCAAACAGGCCCTATATCCCAGGATCTGATCCCAGGTTTTCTGCTTTAAACTGGATTATATTAGTCCACACTACCAAATAATCTGTGATAAACTGAAAACCTGTGATCAGATCCTGGGATATAAGGCCTGTCTGGAAGGGCCCTGGGTTATCTGATTCCACACTGCCATATATCTCAGTTCAAAGCAGATATTGTGGGATTTATTCAGCTGTGTGGAGGGTACCTTTGTCACATGGCCGCTGGAGGTGCTCCACTTTGTCAAGAGGCATGGGGAACCTGGCTCCACAAGCACCACAATGCCCAGCTCCAGCTGGGGCCAATCAGATGAGGAAAGCATGGAGCATGCAGCTTTCCTCCATGGATTCCAATGACATGGGAACCATCCTGGGTTGTAATGGCATGTGCCCTTCTTCACCCATGGAGCCACACCGGCATCATTTGATGGGAGCTGGTGGGCTCCACAAGTGATCTGGGCTAAACCAACGCATATCACTGATTTTAGCCCTGTGTGAAGAAGTCCTTAGTTACTTCTAGGACATTGCCACTACACTGTCACTGTAGCAAAGTGAATAGTACTCTAGCAAGGTTTCTCAGTTCACCCATGCCATGCCATACTCTCCAACTGTCCCGATTTAGCAAGGAAAGTCACATTTAAACCTCTGTCATCCCATTTTTCCAGCATCGTTTAAAATGTCCCAGTTTCTTTCTCCTCCTCCCAGCTTCTCTCTTTTTCCTTGACTTATCTCAGTTGTTTCAAACCAAGTTTAAAGTGCAGGAGTGATTTCAACTCATTAGGTGGTACAGGAAAGATGTAGGTAAAATATTGTTCTTCTCTGTAGGCTCTGGGGGAAAGCAAACTGCTTGAGTCACTCGTAGCTTGTGTATTCTTCTTTACTGATGACATTTGTTGAAAACACTGTTATTGCTTGGACATAAGTGTCACTGTTTTCTTCTATGAAATGTATCCTCTTCCATTGTACCACTTTTTCAGATGCTTTTCAAGTGCCCCAGTTACACTCCCATTCTTCTACTTTCACCCTTTATCTACTTCTTGAGTATCTGCAAACTGAGTTCAAACTCATTTAAGTTAACAGGAAGAAGAGTACAGGAGGGGAGAAATTTGTCCTTCCCTACAGTCTCAGGCACATTGATGCAGTGCCTTCTACCTTGGGTATTCTTCGTGGAAATCAGGACTCTGAGCAATGGGTTCAAATTACAGGAAAGGAGATCCACTTGAACATTGGAAAGAACTTCCTGACTGTCAGAGCTGTTCAACAGTGAAACTCGCTGCCTTGGAGTGTGATTGAAGCTTCTTCTTTGGAGGCTTTAAAAAAGAGGCAGAAAGGCCATCTGTCAGGGGTACTTTGATTGTGCTTTCCCTGCATGGCAGGAGGTTGGACTAGATGGCCCATGTGGTTTCTTCCAACTCTATGATTCTGATTCCTCACTAATCACTTTTGCCATCTTGACAGTACTCTGCAGTTTTTTTGCTTGTGTGAACTGTTGACTGTTACTAATGGTGTTCAGAGAGCTGAGATCCCCAAAAGAATACAGTCTGTATGTTATGATTGGAGCAAAAACGATGCATTGTGGGAAATCCACTCTTAGCAGCCCATGGCAAGCTACAGTTTCTGTGGGTCCGATGACAATGAAAACATGTTGCACAAAATAAGGAGCTGCAAGAAGCAAATGTTACCAAACTGCTACATTTTCTTCTACCTTATTTATAAGCTGTCAGTTCTTTACTAACATATTGCTAGCTGTTCTAACAGTATGGAGAGCTGTTGTGTGAAACTCAAAGAATATTTTTAATATACATCCTATTTCTGCTTTGACTATATTTCAAGATTTTTTTAGAGAGTAGAAATACCTGCTTCATTATGTGGCTAGACACAACTCACCAGGCAAATGCCAAAAACTTTGTTTTGAGATGACAATCGCACAGTATATAATCCATTTTTTCATAATATTAGAATAAAAAGCAGAAATTGGATTGGTGTGTAGCTTCAACTTTCCAATAACATATTTTATTTAACACTGAGATACAGCACAACCTAAATATTTTCCTAAGCGGTATTGTTAGGCTGGGGAATAGGGGACACAGCAACAAATGGCATACGGAAATAAACAGGAAACTTGTTTCATGTTATTTTAGTAATGATTCAAAAAACACTCAACAGAACAGATTAACAACTATATTAGATGCAAGATAAGGCCTTACCTAATTTCTGACTATTTAAAAACTATTTTTTAAAAGCAAAATGTAAAGTGACATTAAACCAAAGCAAGTATTTTTACCCTCTAGGCCCTAGGGCAAAGGCAAACTTTTGGAAATGCATATTTTTTGTTTATTTGTTTAAATATTTCTCTATTGCCAACCAACTCACAAAGGCTCCCAAGGTAATGAACAAATAAAAAGTAATTAATACAATTCAATAGTGGAAACATCTTAAAACACATCAAAATAGTCCATTAAAACTCTAAAAGAAATCTCAAAATAGAATTTGGTGTCAAAACAGCAATTTCAATCATTAAATGCCATGCAGAACAGCACTATTTATTTATTTATTTACTTTATTTATATTCCACTCTTCTCACCCCAAAGGGGACTCAGAGCAGATTACAGTACACATACTTGCAGACAATCCCTGCAGTTCAACATATATAGATAACATATATAGACATATTTAGACATATATAGACAACATATATAGACTATTTGGGCCAGCCCCTGGAAGTTTAAAAGAGATGGGGCCAGCTGCACTTCCTTGTGTAGAAATTCCATAGTCAAGGCACTGCTATAGAAAAAATGCTCTCACAGGTACCCACTAACCTAACTTCACAGGTGTTGAGACGTGCAATAGATTCTTCTCTGAAGATCTCAGGTTTCTGGCAGACTCATATAAGAAAAGACAATATTTCAGATATCCTGCCCCTGGTCAGGGTTTTGCATGTCATCCCCAGGACCTTGACTCAGAAATGCATTCGATGCCAGTGCAGTTCTTTCAGAGTGGACCTTATATCATTTCTAAAATGTACATCTGACACCAGTCTAGCTGCTGCATTTTGCAATAGCTGTAGCCTCCATACATTTTTCAAGGGCAGACCCACACAGGACATATTTTTAGTAGTCTTGGGGAATATTTTCCATTTCTCAAATGCCAACTATAGCTTGTTAAAAGAGTTGCAGCATGACACATTCATCTTGATGCACCTCTTTTTTTAAAAAAATCAACAAATAGGTTGATGACACATAGAGAACTGTATTACAGTTTCCTAAGACCTTTTCTCTATCTTCTGGTTTCCTACTGAAAAAGAATTTGGATCAGGTGCTTAGAACTTTTGAAGCAGTTCATATTGAGAATGAACAGATTGTGTGTCCATTGCACTTTTCTATTGCTGTCAAAGCCTGAGATTTTATACAACTTTAAGTGCTTCTCTTGACAGAGATAGGTATGTGGTGTTCTGTCTCCTTATCTTGAAACAACTGCATTAGTGTGCATTAGTCCCTGGAGATTTATTTCCCCAAAGTGCTTTGAAAGCAGCTTCTACTTCAATTTCTAAACTTGTCTAAAAGACTCTACTTTGATGAAATCTGCCAGTCTTTCCTCTTTTTATATAGTTATCCAGTGTATTGCTTCCTTCATGTTTTTATTTTGTCCTTTTCATGTAAAGTGTTCCTCTGTGGCTCATTTAGCACCCATATTCTTGGTTAAAATTTCGCTTTGATTTCTTAGATCCTGTGCAAGAGGATTCTTTTAAGAAATTATTGCTCTTTTCTCTTTATCGGCAATGGTTGTTTGTTCCCTTGTTCTGTTTATTTGCACTGTTTATTATAATTATGATAATAATTTCCTTTCATGAAGCTCACTGGAGAGTTTGATTCATAATTCTGGACCTTTTGGCACTTGCTGCATCCCTTCCTTGGAAAGCTGAACAAATACTTTTAATAATGGATAAAGCTTGACAAAAGACTTTAGTCTTTCTATCCCTCTCCCATTCTCTCTTTCACTGACTCCCTTCCTTCCTTTCATCTGCCTCTTACATATTAGGAATGTGTTAGCAGTTGTAGGGCATAGAATGTAATGGAATTGGTGAAATGATAAATGTGTATTATGCACTTCACAACTTATGCATATCTTGAGGCAGACATGTAAAACTGTTGAGTACAAAATATTCAGTAGTTTTCTTGTTACTTGCCAATTTAATATCATGAATGTTTGAGATAGAACAGCAAGGAAAGAAACCCAGAAACTAAATGAAATATTTATACTGTGTCATTTGATGAGTCTGATGCAGTTTGCTTTGTTTGGCTAACTTTGTTATTTTATTTATATTTTACTGTTAGCTGCCTAAGGTACATTTTTCCAGCAAAATAAGAAATACCGTAAGTAAAGCACAATACACCTGGCCTTGTATATACACACAATTTTTATCCACTATTTCAAGAAACCACTGCTCATAAATATTGGGGTTGGGGATCACAGAAACAAACCTTGATTTTGCCATTTCCAAGATACTGTAACTCATTATGCAAATACAGTTATAGCAAGATCCAAAACACTTTGGTTCCAACCATTTCTGATAAGAGATACTCAACCTGCAATATCTTTATTGGACCAATCATCAAGGCCATAAAATCTTGATGCTAGCTTTTAAAATCAAATTCTCCTCATCATTCACAGTTAAGTACCCAAAGTGCGAAACACTCAAAGCCCTAGGGCTGAGGATGTGCCTGTTATTTTCAGTCAAACACTTTCATTTTTTTTTAAACCCTCTCAAATTCTTTCCTTGCTCTACTCACTTATGGAGACATTTCTGAGTTGTGTAAAAAGCAAAGTAGTACTCTTAATGCCTTAGCGCATTGGATGCAAACATATGGCAAAAGAGGCACACAGCGCCCTCTCCTGGCACAAATGCCCTCACTCTTTCACCCCCTCTACCACCTGCTCACTTACCCACCCTGCCTTGCCTGCTCACCCACTTGCCCACCTCTCCCTGATTTGCCTGCCTGCCACCTCTGCCTGCCTGCTTGCCATCCAGCCCCCCGCTCGCTCACCTGCTTGCTTGCTTGCCACCCCCTGCTCACCCATTCACACCACCACCTGCCCAACATCACCCCCAACGTGTGCCTGCCCAACATATCACCCCCAACACAAAAACACACTCCGACTGGTTTGGGCACTTGGTCTCTAAAAGATTTACCGTATAGCATCAGATTCAGTCTGATTTTGGAAGTTAAGCAGAGTCATCCCTAGTTATCAGTTGAGTGGATGATGGTGCAGCTTGTGTTTCAGAGGGAGGAACTGGCAAAACCATATCTCCGCTGGGCCCACCCTCGACCCGGTTTGGCCACTGGACGCAGATGCTGTTGATAAGATTGTGGCTGCGACTAGGCCTACCACCTGCTCCTCGACCCGTGCCCCTCCTGGCTTGTTAGATCTTGCCTGGAAGTGTTCACGTGGGCCTCTGTTGAACATCATAAGTAGCTCCCTTGAGCAAGGAGTGTTTCAGAGTGCTTAAAAGAGGCGGTGGTAGCTCCATTGCTGAAAAAAACCGTCATTAGATCCTGCGGTTCCTCAACTACCGCCAGTGGCCGAATCTTTCGTACCTGGGGAAGGTAGTTGAGAGGGCAGCAATGGAGCCCGTTGCAGTCCTTCTTAGATGATGCAACATGGCTAGACCCCTTCCAGTCCGGCTTCCGTTCGGGACGGGGACGGAGACCGTCCTGGTCTCCATCACAGACCAACTCCACTGCCAGCTCGACCAAGGCGGGTCTGCGCTGCTCGTGTTATTGGACCTCACGGCAGCGTTTGACACGGTCGACCACAATCTTTTGACCCACTGCCTGGCCATGGCTGGAGTGAGGGGACAGCCTTGAAATGGCTGGCCTCCTTCCTCCACCAGCGGTCCCAGCGAGTGAGGGGGAGGAGGCCTCCGGGCTCCCCATTAGTTTGTGGAGTTCCTCAGGGGCCATCCTCTCCCCTCTGTTATTTAACATCTATAAGCAGCCGCTTGCAGCTGGTGCAGAGTTTTGGGCTTGAGTGTCACCAGTACGCTGATGACACTCAGCTCATTCTGAGATGGAGGCGGGCCGGGATCTGTCCCCGATAATTTCCAACGCTGCCTCAAGCCGTTACTGGATGGCTGTGAGCCAGTAGGTTGAGGGTGAATCCAGCGAAGATGGAGATCTTGTGGCTGGGTCGTCCGGGTGGTGGGGATGTCCAGCTTCCAACCCTGGACCCGGTGTGGCGTTATGCCCATCGCCTTTAGTAAAGACCCTGGGAGTCCATTTGGACTCCCAGCTGACCATGGAGGCCCAGGTCTCCATGGTCCAGTCTGCTTTTTCCATCTTAGACAGGCGAGGCGGTGGCCCCCTATCTATCCGAACGACCTGGCCACAGTGATCCAAGCCACTGTCATCTCGAGACTAGACTACTGCAATGCACTCTACATTGGCCTTCCTCTCGGGTGACCCGGAAGCTCAGACTAGTGCAGAATTCTGCCGCCCAACGCCTGTCTGGGACACCAACTGGTAGTCATAACACCTACCCTGCAGGATCTGCACTGGCTGCCAATCGAGCACCGGATCACCTTCAAAGTGTTGGTTCTT
>JARBWK010002032.1:0-16440 GCA_030556195.1 Anolis apletophallus
TCCGCTATCTGCTTCGCTGCCTCCCATCTCCACCTGGTCCGCTCCTTCCCCGGGAGACTGCTCCCAGTCGAGATCCCATGCAAAACTCTCTACAGGAGAACTGGGCAAAGGCACTGCTGACCAATCTTGCTCTTGGCCTTCCAACTCGTCATCCGAGTCCCCTTCAGCATGTGCGGGTCCCAATGGCACCGGGACCCCCGGCGCCTCACTCCCTCCCAGTGGCACGAACGGACCCATGGGTGCTACATTCATGAAATGTTGGAAACAGGCTGGGGCGTTGCACAAACCGAATCCCATCACCAGGTATTCGAAACTGCCCCACTTGGTCTGGAACGCAGTCTTCCACTCATCTCCCTGGACGGTCCGGACAAGATTATAGGCACTCGGAGGTCCAGTTTCAGAATACCTTGGCGCCCGCATCCGTTCCAGCACCTCGGGGATCAGGGCAAGGGGTAACGGGTTGCGAATCGCATCTTGTTGAGCTCTCGATAGTCACACAACCGCAATTTCTGATTTCTTTTTGACAAACAGGATGGCCCGCGGGGACTGCGAGGGGCGAATGAACCCTTCCGCAGGTTTTCGCCACCAGGAAATCGAAGGGCCTGTTACCCTCGATCCGAGAGGGGTAGAGCCTCCCTCGGGATCAGGGCTCCGGGTTCCAAATCAATGGTACAGTCATAAGGCCGGGTGCGGAGGCAGCCGCTCGGGCCGCCTTCGCTGAAAACATCCCAAAAGCCGGGTATTTCTGGGCAGCGTCGCACCGTAGTCACCTCCTGCGCCGCACACGCCCGGCCATCATGCACTGGCTCTGGCAATGGTCAGAAAGGGCAAAAACAAGCTGTCGCTGGCCCAGGAGATCTGGGGATCATGCAGTCAGCCACACGACCCCAACACAATAGGAAAGTCCGACAGCTTGGTCAAGAGAAAGGAAATCTCCTCCTTGTGAGAACTAGTCCACATCCTGGTGGGAGCGGTATACTGGGGTCACAGCCCCAGCTTCAAGGGCCTCCCATCAATAGTCTGAACGCCCTGGGCTCTTGAAGATCCAGAAATTGCAATCCAGCAGACTGGGCATAGTCAGTGTCAATGAAGTTGTTGGTAGCCCCCGAGTCATCATGGAATGGACCATCATCGGCCCCTTCGGGAGACCAGAGGGTAACCATAACAAGGAACAATTGTCCAGTCTTGGGTTCTGGAGGAAGGTGAGCGACGGCGGCCGAGTGAGCGAACCCTCTTACACTCGGCTGAACCCTTCCCCCGCCGCCTGAAGGGCTTCCTCAGGCTCCGGGGCGCTGGCCACGGCTGCAGAGGCCCGAGGGGTCTTCCCACGCGGTTTCTGGGGGCAGTCACGAGAAAAATGACCCGAGCCCCCACAGTACCAACAAAGGTTGAGTCTTTGGCGCCGGGCCTTTTCGGCGGCATCCACTTTAGGGCCGCACTGTGCCCAGTTGCATCGGTTCGAATCATCCACAAAAGTGGGAGCAGGGATCTGGCGGGGGCACAAACTGGCCGGTCCCGGCCTCGCTGTTCGGGCGGTTTCTCTGTCGGGCCGCCCCCACCTTCTCTTATGTTGCGTGGCCGCCTCCGCCCGCAGACTCAGGAGCAATGGCCTCCTCCAGGTCGGCCGCCGGGGCAACTGTAGCATCTGTTGCTGAAGCTCGAACGAGTCCCGCTAGATACGTATAGCGTAAGGGGCCGCCACTTCCCACTTGGTCTGGCGGCCAAAACTCGAAACGGAAATGTACTGAGCCAAAGACATGTCCTTCATGGTCAGCCGTGCCAACCGTTCCGCCAGGTCCTCGTTGACTGAGGTCCCCTGGTCGCCCGGATCGCCGCCAGAAAAGTGTCCAAAGTGCCCACATGAGGAGACGCTGCATTGATGAGGGAAGTTGCCCAAGTCGCTGCCATCCCCCCTCCATGCAATTGAACACGAACCCCACCTGGGCTCTGGGGGTGGCAAACTCGTTGGGCCGCAGCTCCAGGTACATCCTGACCTGGGCAATAAAACTTCCACCGCCGCCGGATGTCCATTGAAACGTGCCGGGCATTCACCGACGGGTGCCGCCCGCTGGTCCGCAACTCCGCCACCTCCTGCTGCAACGCCACCACCTGCTGATCCGTGGGTCAGGTTTGCCATGGCGACAGTGGGGACGATGGGAGCCTGGGTGCGCTGCCGGCGGTTCCTGGTACGTCCCGTGGTGCAAAAAGGGGTTCGAGGAGTTCTCCGGCCAACTGTCACAATAACCGACTTAGAACTGCCCTTTATCACTCACACGGAGACGTAGCAAAGGCTATCTAATTTTATTGAATATGCACGAAGCTGCAGTTCAGTAAAGTAAGCAAAGTTCCAAAGGTAGATTCAAAGGCAAACGTGGTAAAAGCTTGGCAAGGCTCCCGGATTCAACCGAACGTAGCAAGGGATCCGCACCAATGCGAATCTCACACAAGGCAAGGTCTTGTCTATGGCGAGCCAAACTAGGCTCCAGGATTCACTCCGCTCACGCCCTTCAGATCAGACGTGGCCGGAGAACTGACGATCAGTTCCCACGGGCCGTCTTATCCCTCGGCCTGGAACCCCGACGATCTAGGGCCCGCGCCTCCAGTCTCTACTTTCCGAACGGCTACGGTCTAGGGACAGATGCCAGCTCCTCCTGCCCTCCTCTATGTCCCTGCGCCTGTTATGAGAACGGCCCCGCTCTGGCAGTCCAGAATCGCTATCTTCCTGAGAAGCAGCCTCCCCGAAGTTTCCCAGCCGCTAGCCTCCATCTGCTGCCCGGCCAGCTCTTGGGAACCTCGACCGCTTGGGAATTCATAACTATCTCCGCTATCTGCTTCGCTGCCTCCCATCTCCACCTGGTCCGCTCCTTCCCCGGGAGAATGCTCCCACTCAAGATCCCAGGCTAAACTCTCTACCGGTGAACTGGGCAAAGGTATGGCTGACCAATCTTGCTCTGGGCCTTCCAACTCATCCTCCGAGTCCCTTCCAGCCTGTGCGGGTCCCAATGCCAACGGGACCCCCGGAGCATCGCCCCCCCCCAGTGGCACGAACGGACCCATGGGTGCTACATCCGTAGACACCTCCAAGGTCATGTGGCCGGCTTGACTGCATGGAGCGCTATTAAAGCATATGTGAAACATAAATGCATTTCATGTTAGTCTTCAGTCTCATCCCCAAGATAGCACTTTATGTATGTACATTGAAATATAGATCTTTCCCCATAACCTAAACATTAGAATCATAGAGTTGGAAGAGACCTCGTGGGCCATCCAATCCAACCCCCGGCCAAGAAGCAGGAAAATCGCATTCAAAGCACCCCTGACAGATGGCTATCCAGCCTCTGCTTAAAAAACTCCAAAGAAGGAGCCTCCACCACACTCCTGGCCAGAGAGTTCCACTGCTAAACATCTTGCACAGTCAGGAAGTTCTTCCTAATGTTCAGGTGGAATCTCTTTTCTTGTAGTTTGATGTCATTGTTCCACATCCTAGTCTCCAGGGCAGCAGAAAATAAGCTTGTTTCCTCCTCCCTATGATTTCCCCTCACATGGCCCTCATCATGTCTCCTCTCAGCCTTCTCTTCTGCAGGCTAAACATGCCCATCTCTTTAAGCCGCTCTACGTAGGGCTTGTTCTCCAGACGCTTGGCCATTTTTGTCGCCTTCCTCTGGACACATTCCAGTTTGTCAACATCTCCTTCAATTGCGTGCCCAGAATTGGACACAGTATGATTCCAGGTGTGGTCTAACCAAGGTAGAATAGAAAGGTAGCATGACTTCCCTGGATCTAGACACTACACTCCAATTAATGCAGGCCAAAATCCCATTGGCTTTTTTAGCGTCCAGATGAGATTGTTGGCCCATGTTTAACTTGTTGTCCATGAAGATTCCAAAATCTTTGTTCTTATGTACGGTTGTCGAACCAGGCGTCCCCCAGTCTGTATCTTTGCATTTCATTTTTTCTGCCTAGGTGGAGTATCTTGCATTTGTTCCTGTTAAATTTCATTTTGTTAGTTTTGGCCCATCTCTCTACTCTGTTAAGATTGTTTTGAATTATGCTCAGGTCTTCTGGAGTTTTAATTATCCCTCCCAATTTGGTGTCGTCATTCATAAGACACACTTGGTCCCAAGCATTTTGGATAACGGGTATTCAACCAATATGCCAAAAAGGCTAAAACTCTATGCTGACTTATGTTTCCCAATGGCAGTGGTACTTTGCAGTGTGTGGTTAGTCTACAGCAGAGGTTTACCAACTATGTGTCACAGCACAGTTGCAGTGTTTTGGTGTGTCACACAAACATAATGAGAAGCCTCCGAGTCTTACGTGAAATAAGCAATACACCATACATTTTTAACAATATAAATGAAAGGTTTTTATGTTTGTGTCTCCAAACATTTCATTATTGCAGTTTATATAAGTGTCTATATTTCTTATGGGGGTTGGTTTAAACTCCGGTTTGCTGGTAAAACTCAATTACTGCATTGCAAAATGTTGCATGTCTAAAAACTGAGATAGTTGGAAAGTTCTGGCCTACCGGCATGTGCTATTCCTATCATTGCTGCTGGGTTTTCTGTAGTCATTGATTTTGTCAAATTTCTGGTATTTTGGCTACAATATTGTAGTGTGATCTAGGAAGGGAGGAGATCCATGGGGTTGACACTGAGTTGACACTATGAGCCGCTACACTGGGTGACACCTACGATAATGATGCCACTTATCAAGAGAGGGAGAGAGACCTTCATTAGGATTCAGTGTTTTTTCTTCTCTTTGACCAAAATAGTACTTTGGCTGTAACAAATGCTTCCTTGCTTAACGGAGAAGCTGACAGCAGGCTTGATCTCTTCTCCATTCTCCTATTGTATCTTCTCAGTGGTCCAGCAAGGCTGAGAATGAACAATATGTGGCCTCATCATCAATGAGTCCAGGAGAACTCCCAAGCTGCTTTGAACTGAATTAAATGGCAGTGTAGAATCATATAATTCAGTTCAAAGGAGAAAATCTGCATTCAGAAACTGGATTATATGGCAGTATAGATCCAACCAGTGATGAGCTGCAGTCCAACAACATCTGGAGGGTTGTGTGTTACCAGACTCAAATTGTGGTCAATATCTTGTTTCCTGCAGCACTTGCCAATCAGTACTAGGAAGTCAAGCAGTAGGCCTTGAAGCTTGCAAAATTTCTCCATTTACAAGTGGTTCCCAAACTGTGGTCCTCAAGCTGTTTTGGACTTCAGCTCCCCAAAGCCCCATCCATCCAGCTTGCAAAACACTCAGGAACTCTGGGAGGTGAAGTTCAAAAACCCGGAAGACCAGATTTTGCGGAAAGCAGGTGTAGACCCTCTATTTATGGGTTCATGCTCCCCTAAGCATGGAGGTTGAATCTTGGCTATTGTAACAAAGAATCCCAGAATTGAAAGGGACATTTAGCTCAGTCCCTTGCTGTGGAAGAGCCATTAAACAGTCTGTCTTGATAACTTGGAAAAAATGTGCTTTCCTTTGATAAAATCAAGGGTATTGCATCTGTGCCTTTAAAAGGCTGCTTTTTAGGCTTGTTCCAAGATGCCACAATTTCTATAGTTGTTTGTTGGAGCCCCCAGTGGTGCAGTGGCCTAAACTGCTACGTTGCTGAACTTGCTGACCAAAAGGTCGGCAGTTCGAATCTCAGGAGAAGGGGAAACCCCTGCTGTTAGCCCCGGCTTCTGCCAGCCTAGCAGTTTGAAAGCATGCAAATGTGGGTAGATCAATAGGTATCGCTTCTGCGGGAAGGTAACAGTGCTCCATGCAGTCATGCTGGCCACATGACCTTGGAGGTGTCTTCAGCTTAGAAATGGAGATGAGCACCAACCCCCAGAGTCGGACACGACTAGACTTAAAACCTTTACCTTGTTGTACCTAACTGTGAGACCAAACTGTTGCTCAAAGTAAATCTTGTCTTGAACTATAGGTCTGTGTTTTTTTTGTTAAGTTGAAAGAATGGTTAGGAATCCAATTTAAGTGTGTTATAAAATAAAAATGGAGAACCTATAGCCCTGCAGGAGTTATGGCACTCTCATTTCCATCATCCCCAGTAAGCAGTGGGAGCTGGAAAAGCTATAGCTTCTCCACTGCAATTTGTTCGGTTTTTACATTGTATCCTTGGCTCAGGAACTGGCTCTCTATTTCCCAAGGTACAAATTCACACCTTGTACACTTATCATATATACATAATTCATGCGCCTTCATTGGAATAGATTATGCTTTACAAAATAACTTGACTGTTTCCACTCTAGTGGCTCATACAGTTCAAAGAGCTGAGAGTGACACAAAGGTTGCTTTTATGTAGGGACTTTGGTTTGAACACTCGGAGTCACCTGACTTTCTCTGACCATTTTCCAAGTTTGAATAGTTAGCAGGTAAAAGCTGGTTGTTAAAGAAAGGAGAAGTGTTTGAAATGTGCTGTGTAAAAAGCAAATTTCTGGTCACATTCTCATTATAAGGTGGTGATGGGTTGTTAAAACACTTTACCAAGAATACCTTAGATTTCCAAAGGCCTTATTTCTTTTTCTGAAGGGAAAAAGCTGCAGGTAGAATATAGTAGTTTACTCCTTCCCTTCTTCCTCTTGCTTGCATAATATGTACATGTGGCATCTTGTCTCCCTTTAAAGACAGGTGCATAAATCAGACCTCCCTAATTTGTGGAGACGTGGGATTGGAACCTAAATCTTTTATATCTCATTGTATGATGAGGCAAGGATTTAGATCAGGGGTGGGCAATTATTTTTTCCAAGGGGCCACACGAGAGCCAAAAAATATTATAGAGGGCCACATCTAAAGGCGGAACTACATGCTAATCTACATAATTTATTTATTTATTCACTTACTATATTTACTATATATTACACATCATTAATATTAACATATTAATATATCAAGAAATATTCATATATTATTAGTATTAATATCATAATTATTATATTATAGTATATAGACATTATAATATATTGAAATTATAATATAATATAACATTATATTATATTATTTATTATATTATTATATTATTATTTTAAAATTATTATACAATAATAATAAAAACCACTAAAATAAAATAACGCTTCCTTGTAGTCCCCTTCTCTGGAGAGTTTTATGCAGAGGTTTGATGGCCATCAGTTGGGTGTGCTTTGATTGCGTATCCCTGGCGGTTGGGCTGGATAGTCCTGGGGTCCCTTCCCTCTCAATGACTTCCTGTTCCCACCTTTCTAAAAAGCTCCTGACAGCGAGCCTTTGAGATTCGTGACGGAAAAGGAAGAGATCAAACCCCATTGAAAGGATGGGAAACTCAGGACCAAACTTGGCACGAATCCTCAATATGCCCAAATGTGAACACTTGGGAAATTTGGGGAAAATAGACATGAGTTGCTGGGATGTATAGTTCACTTATTAAGGATGCTTGCTCCTTCTCTCCCTCCCTCCCTGGCCGCTCCTCTTCTCCCCCCTCTTTCCCTCTCCGTCGGTCGCTCTGCTTGCCTGCTTGCCTCGCCGCCTCTCGCTTGCACGCCCTCTCGCCCGCTCCAGCTCTCCCAGCGCCAGTGACAGCAAGGCCAGGCAGGGGAGGCAAGCTCCCCTGTCTGGCCTTGCTGTTGCTGGCGCTGGGAGAGCAGGAGCGGGCGAGAGGGCGAGCGGACGAGAGGGCGGGGCGAACGGTGAGCGGGTGGGGCGAGGCGTTGCCTGCCTGGGCCCTTAGGAGGGCCGGATAGAATCAGCCAAAGGGCCGCATCCCACCCCTGGTTTAGATAAACAGAGGATGCTTCTACCTTTTCAGGTGGATGTTTTAAATTGTTTTATTATTGGTTTGGTATTCCATATTGGCTGTTTAGTTACATTTTAATAACAAAACAATTTTTGTGGGCTTGATTCTGACCCTCCAACAAACAAACAAACAAACAAACTTGCTTTTATAGGCATTAGCAACAGCAAGAGAATAAGGAAGTCCCTTCAGCTGGCAATGGTGCCATCTGTGACTGATGTTTCCACTTTGATACAACACTATGCAAGGAATTGTTATAGGGTTTTGCTTGCAATTGTCACAGGCAAGCAGCTAATTGCTGGCATTAAGCAGAAACATCCATCCATCCCCCAATCATCATTAGGACAATCTCATTTGATGCCAAAGGAGCTATGGTGGTGTCAGTAATGCCACAATCGTGATGACATGGGAATTGTGAATATGGAGCACTTATGGATGTGTAGCTACCGGTGATGCAATGGGTTAAACTGACCCCTCTACTCTTTACCATGGATTTTTCAAATGTCTGGTTAGAAATGGTAGCGGTGACTGGAACCCCAAGTCTCATCTTGACAACACATCTAGCATTAAATCAACCCAGAGCTTGGAAAAATATTTTTTAAAAACTATCTTCCCTAATTAGTAGAGTTTAGGAAGTGTAGTCTTAATCCTGTTTTCTGCCTGGATCTGAATTTAGCCCAGGGAGCACTAAAATACCAGTGTCATGCCACCAGGGTTGGTTGGCATGTGGAATAGAGTGGAACTCCTATTTGCATCTACTACAATGTGGGGCCTTCTGTCTTGTACTGCGTCTTCAAGCAGTATATCACTGTAGCTTTTTAGCCCCAGCTTTGTGTTTTCTCCTGACATTTCAATAACTATGTTTGAAAGGATGCTAAGTTTCTCTGGTCTTGGAAGAATGTTCTGACCATCAGAACCTTCTTAAATACATTCAAAATGCCTGTTAATTTGTATTTTTGCATGGGAAACCATGTTTAATGAATTTGTTAGAATTCAATCAAAATTTTGTTACTGCATAGTACCATGAATAGAAACTGATTATTTGAAATCCAGACGGTGTTTTCCTTGGGAAAGTCTGAAGCTGAATCAGCTAAATAATTAATTTGTGCCAGAAATTACGAAACTGAACTGAAATGACTAGACACAAATAGTTTGGTTGTGTGGTATAGCAGATATTTAATGAAACTTCAAGAGTTTAGACTAAAGTTCAGATTTGTTTGGAGATTTAAACTAGGTTTGTGTATTGATTCTCCTTTGAATAGTCTGTTAATATTTATGTCTTTTCCCACTTCAGCCAAACAATGGATCGGTGAGTCAGTGCTATGCTTTCTGTATTCTCTCTGTGCAAGAATCCTGCATGACTGCCTGCGTTCATTCATTTTTGTATACCATTGGCCTGATGTAATCCTTTGCATCTTGTTGTGCTTTTCTTATATGATGAAAAGATAAAACTCTTGGCTGTTGATTGTGGGAGATGTTGTCCAACACATATCAAGGGTACCATATTGAATAGGGCTCATTTTACCCTTTCTTAGGTTGTTGTAGTAAATCAAGTACTAAAAGGATTTTTTTGGATATGACTTGCCATCTTTTTCTTCAGACACCCCAGTAAGAGAAAGCTTACCTCCAGTCCAAGGATAAGAAATGTATAGTCTGCAAAATGTGTGTGACCTTTGGTGGGATGCAGTTTGGTTCTTGGGACCTTCATAGACCTCTGTGTGTCCCTGTGTCATGCACAAGTTTTGAATGACACCCTTCCTCCAGTTTTTCATTCCTAGTTACTCTGGGACACATAAAATACCAATTGGTTGGGTACCCAATAAATAACAGAAGCAACCGTTGTCCTTGGTCAATAAAGGATCTGGTTCTAAAACACTGTAAGCCACTGGTTTGTAGAAGACGGATGAGTGCTGTTGCATGTAAATGTACAATAAATGTAATTGATGTCTTGCTTACTTGTCAATTATGTTGATGTACTTTCGCTTTTGGACTGTACAGAAAGGACTGCTTTACATTGAAATAGGGATACGTGAACCATTTTTAGATGGAAACATTCCATCTAAGAACAGATTCACAGACATGACTATGGACCTCATCACACTAGAGCAGTGTTTTTCAACCTTTTTTGACATTTACAAAATCCTGGGGCACACCACCAACCAAAATGACACTCTAACACAGTAATACATATAGTTAATATGTTTTTAAATGTATTTATACACTCAGTGTGTCACGATGCAGGGTCTCGGCCCAGCCCCTTAATCACACACACAGAGACGGTAATCAGCTAACTATTTATTGAATAATAAAAAACAGGTAAAAAGGTAAATTGTCCATAAGAGTATCAAAAGTTCAATCAAAAAGGTAAAGAGTCCGTAAGTAAAATCCAAAGGCAAACGTGGCAAAAGCTCTGCAAAAACAATGCGGATCAAGGACTTGGTCCGTGGCAAAGAACAAGGCAAAGTTCATGAACAAACCCAAGAACTTCTTGGCAAGGCTCGAGCCGGCAACTTGGCTCCGTAGGACTTCGCTCGCTTCACTCCCCTTAGAACAGAAGTGGCCGAGCTACTGAGGATCCTTTCCCACGGATCCTATACTTAATCCCCTTGGCGAGGCCCCCGACGCTCTAGGCTTTTGCGCCAATCTGTGCTATGGGATCTAGCGCTTCTCTGGCGCTCTAGGCTACGGTGCCATTCCCTCCTGCTGGACTCAGTGCTCCATCTCCTATCAAAGCTTCGTCCTTGCCTCCCAGCACCTGGGTCGCTATCTTCATGAGAGTCTAACTCCCTTTCAGCTTCCATGGGCTCATCCCTAATCCTTTCCTGCGACCCGTAACCACCTGGTTTCTCATACTGATTATCAAAGTCAGCACTTTCAGTGTCAGCCTGACTTTCCCAGCTATCATAGCCGTCAGGCCATTCATCATCCCAGGCCAAGCTCTCTGTGGGAGAGGAAGGCCCAGCTAACTCATCAGCCCTTCCTCCATGTCCTCATCAGCTGCGGCTGGCCCTAATGCAAGTGAGACCCCCGGTGCTGCCCCCTGCCCCCCAGGCACAAAAGGGAACTGGGTTGCTACACAGTGTGAAACCTGGGCCTGTTTCGATGAACAAAACCTATATGACTTCCTCTCACATACTTATACATGGCTATCATGTCTTCTCTCAGCCTTCTCTTCTTCAGGCTAAACATGCCCAGCTCTTCAAGCCGCTCCTCATAGGGCTTGTTCTCCAGACCCTTGTGAAATTTCACCCTGAGTGAAACTTGCTTCCAGTTAACTATGGATGTCATGAAGCTGTTATAAACAGTTTCGGGGGAGGCAACTCTCAAAAATCCAGTAAAATAGTAAAAAAACATTTCCAAGTGGAGAGGTTCAATGTGTTTCTTGGAAACCTGTGAATGCTTCAGCCTCCCGATGCTCCCAGGTTCGCTCACTGCCCAATTCACCGACGTGGAGCTTCCGGCTTTGGCTGTTCTCGCAAGAAATCCAAGCCAACAGGAAAACGCCGACTCAATCACTCCCGCCCAGTGCTCTGCTTTTGTGGAGGGAGGCAGTGAAAGAGGCCACACAGATCTATGAAACGTATGGGAGCATCGGGAGGCTGAAGCAGCCCTGAGCGGGAGCTGGAGCAATGCTGAGTCGAGGTTCCTGAAGGCTTCCTCAAGACGGGCCTGGCCCTGGCATTCTTGAGCCCTTCCTTTGCCTTGGGAGGATCTTTGGGGAGGAAAGAGGAGAAAGAGCTGCTAGGAGGGGAAGAGTGCCAATTTCCCACGGCACACCTGATGATCGCTCACGGCACACTAGTGTGCCGCGGCACACTGGTTGGGAAACACTGCATTAGAGAATGAATCCACTTTAAATATGATTTTTGCCTCTACATGCATGAAGCCAGTTTCCTTTCTAGACAATTTTGTTTTCTTAAATTTTAGGGTCTTGTCATGCTGTAACTGGCAATATTTTGGCTACTCTATATGTGTTTCATAGCAACAGATTTGTTTTACAACTAATCTGTGCTGGGCCTTTGTTCTTTTTGGGGAAGGTGGGTTCCTTTTCTTAAATGTGAGCATCACATGTTCATTTTGCAGCATGTTCTGAACTGTGTAGCATTAAAAAGTGCTTCTTCTGCCCACATCTTGACAATAGAATTTCACTAATATAATTGTATTAAAGTGAGATGCTTAATTGGGTTCAGGCCATGATCTGCAGCTCTTTTAGTAGCCTAATGTCTAATCCTGTCAAGGTCCTGGAGGAGTCAGTTAAGAGATTAAGCACTTAGCACACTGGAATCCTCATGTGGAAGTATAATATCTGCATTGATTTTAATGGCATATAAATGAGGGTTGTGGCCAAAGGGAACTTAATGGGTTGGGATATTTTAGGTGCTTTTGATTGTTAAGTTTCAAAACCTCCTTTACAATTATTCTGTAATTTAACGGTTTTTAAACATTCATGTTTGCCCCATATTTTGTTCTGTGCACCTAATAGTATTCATAGCATAAAAACATGCTTTTAACGGTCCTTATTAAAATTTAATTGTAGAGAATTTGAGGAAAGCAGTTTGTTCTTTTGTGGGTTTTTGTTTCAGTTTATATTGTTTTCCAACTAATTTCTTGTATATGGAACCCATCAGGCCCTTCTCCTTTTCTAATTTCCACTTTAAAATTATTATTATTATCATCATTATCATAATCATCATCACTACTGCTGCTGCTGCTGCTGCTGCTGCTGCTACTACTACTACTACTACTACTAATGGAAGGTACAGGGCAGTGGTTCCCAACCTTTTTTGACTAGGGACCACTCTCCAACATTAGTACCAAAAGGGTTACAAATCAGTTGTTGGTCAATTTTAGATTTGGTTTGGTTATTTGGGGTACTGAATCAGAAAACTGCATTGGCTAGACCACATGAGATCTAATTTCTTATGCCATCCAGTAGTCGCCATCTGTTCACCCACAGAAAACCATATTTAATAATCTAGAGCTGATGTGGTCTAGCCAATGCAGTTTTCTGATTCAACACCCCAAATACCCCAGAACAGACCTAAAAACTAAGACACCAATAATATTTTTTTGTTGGGCTCTGTAATTATCAGTGAATTTTGTTAATGTTCGGTGCAGAGCCTTTTCTGTAGTGGCGCCGTCAATATGGAACACTCTTCCTAGCGATGTACAGGCCATGCAGGACCTTCTCCCCTTCAGCAAGGCCTGCATGACTAATCTTTTCCGGCTAGCCTTTGATTGCTAGGCCAGAAATCTCTTTTAAGCTAGTTTAATATGTATGCTTTTACCTCTGTGTGTTTTACCTGATTGTAAGCCGCTCCGAGCCCTCGGGGAGTGGCAGCGTAGAAGTCCAAATAATAAATAAATCTGTATACCTTTATAAAACGGAATGTTTGTATGTGTGTATGTGTGTATGTGTGTATGTGTGTATGCGGAGGGCGGGAGGGCAGAAGGGCGGAAGCAGCCACTTTCACAGGCCAGGGCGGATATGTGGCAGCCACTTTCACAGGCCAGGGCGGATATGGGGCAGCCACTTTCACAGGCCAGGGTGGATATGGGGCAGCCACTTTCACAGGCCAGGGCGGATATGGGGCAGCCACTTTCACAGGCCAGGGCGGATATGGGGCAGCCACTTTCACAGGCCAGGCGGATATGGGGCAGCCACTTTCACAGGCCAGGGCGGATATGGGGCAGCCACTTTCACAGGCCAGGGCGGATATGGGGCAGCCACTTTCACAGGCCAGGGCGGATATGGGGCAGCCACTTTCACAGGCCAGGGCGGATATGGGGCAGCCACTTTCACAGGCCAGGGCGGATATGGGGCAGCCACTTTCACAGGCCAGGGCGGATATGGGGCAGCCACTTTCACAGGCCAGGGCGGATATGGGGCAGCCACTTTCACAGGCCAGGGGGGATATGGGGCAGCCACTTTCACAGGCCAGGGCGGATATGGGGCAGCCACTTTCAAAGGCCAGGGCGGATATGGGGCAGCCACTTTCACAGGCCAGGGCGGATATGGGGCAGCCACTTTCACAGGCCAGGGCGGATATGGGGCAGCCACTTTCACAGGCCAGGGCGGATATGGGGCAGCCACTTTCACAGGCCCCCTAACCCCCTTTACGTCCTGGCGTGGGTGGGGGGACATGACCCACGGATTATGGGATTTGTAGTACTTTCCAACACTTTGGTTCCCACAGACCACTGAGGCCACCAAAAAGGACCAATACAGACCACACTCAGCACACACAGCCCCCATGACCCACTCTACATCCTGGTGCAGTTCGGAGGAGGGTGGACCATGGATGATGGGACTTGAAGTGCCTCTACTCACTTCCCAAGTCCGCTGCAACCCTCATCCAATCACTGATCGAGACTAAACTTGGCACACATAACCCCCATGACTGCCTTCATGTCCTGGTGAGGTTTGGGGGAGGACTGACAATGGATGATGGGATTTGTAGTACTTTTACACCCCTCTGTTCCCACAGACCACTGTGGCCCCCAACAAACACTGATAAAGACCACACTTGGCACACAGAGCCCCAGTGACCCAGTCCACATCCTACTGAAGTTTGGAGGGGGACAGAACATGGATGATGGGTCTTGCAGTACCTTCCCTCACTTTCCAAGACTGCTACAAACCTAATCCTATGATTGATCAACACCAAACTTGCCACACAGAGCCCTCATGACCCACTCTACATTCTGGTGCAGTTTGGAGGAGGGTGGACCATGGATGATGGGACTTGAAGTACCTCTACTCACTTCCCAAGTCTGCTGCGACCCTCATCCAATTACCGATTGAGACCAAACTTGGCACACACAACCCCCATGACTGCCTTCACATCCTGGTGAGGTTCGGGGGAGGACTGACAATGGATGATGGAATTTGTAGTATTTTCACACCCCTCTGTTCCCACAGACCACTGTGGCCCCCAAAAAACACAGAGAAAGTCCACACTTGGCACACAGAGCACCAGTGACCCACTCTACATCCTACTGAAGTTTGGAGGGGACAGAACATGGATGATGGTACTTGCAGTACCTTCCCCACTTCCCAATCCTGCTACAAACCTAATTCAATGACTGATCAACACCAAATCTGGCACACAGAGCCCTCATGACCCAGTCTACAGCCTGGTGCAGTTTACTGTGAGACGGACCACAGATGATGGGACTTGAAGTACCTTCACTCACTTCCGAAAAACAATGCATCCCTCATCCATTCACCAATACAGACCAAACTTAGCACACAGAGCCCCCATGATCCAATCTACATCCTACTACACTTGGGGGGCAGAGATGATGGGACTTGCACTACCTTCAGTAATTTCATGATACCACTGCAACTCCCAATAATGATGGATCAAGACCAAACTTGGCACACAGAGCCCCCATGACCCACTCTACATCCTGCTGCGCTTCACAAATAACCCGGGCAGGGCCGGGTCCCCAAGCTAGTAAATAAATAAAAGAGGGTTTTGTGAGTGCAGTTGCTCTTGTTGCAACAGTGTAGGAGCGGTGAGGCTTCAGACTATATTTTTGTTCTTGTGGACCACAGGTTGGGAACCACTAGTATAGGAGATGTTGAGTTAATAAAACAATAATGTGAAATACAGAATAAATGCTAATCTACATTGCAATCTACATTATAAAACCTTGCCCAACTTGGCGCCACCTTAATAAATTGTGCTAGAACTCCCCATTATTTCAAGCCACTATTGGCTTATAGATTATACCAGACAGGAGTAGACTATATTAATGAGAACTAGGGAAAGTAATCTTCTGGGACTGTATTCAGTTCTGGGAGTTTTAGTACATCAAGGTCCAAATGTATATTGAATTTTGGGGTGTGGAATATGAGATTTCACTTTTAAAAGGCCAGTTCCAAGTAAAGAAACACAATGGTTAAGTGATCTGGTTGAATGCCTGCCAAACACTCAGAGAGAATCAAGTGGCAGTTTGTCTTCTCTTGGCCAGACAGTGTGCAGCTTTCCATTTTGGGGAAGAAGAAAAATCTGCTTAATGCACCACAAATTCTTAAATGATGGATGAGGAAGAACCTCTTCCTTCATGGATAAGTTCACATCTGTGCATATTAGGAATGGCTTACTTAAACGAATACATTCAGCTCAACTGCCTTTTCTTTATTAGGGTGTGTGAAGAAGTATGTTGAGTTGGCAATTATGCCAAGATGGAAGTGTTTAGCTGCATTTTACTTACTCTGTCTGTGAAAGTGAGTGACAAACAGGCTTGCAATGATATTGCCTTGTTCACTGTGCAGTCATCAGCTGCATGTGAAAATGACCAAATGCTTCATATATTAGAACTGAAATATTTGAGTAGTAACTATAAAATAATTACAACAAAAATGAGTTTTGTGGCATCTTTTAAAACAAACAGACCTAGTCTAGCATTCATTTCCATGGATTATAGTCCTCTTTCTAAGAAGCATGACGTACAAGATTTAATCCTCAGGTGTGCATGTGCATTTGTGTGTTTGTGTGGCTATGACTTTAATATTGTGCATCTGAGAGAATGGATTACAATTCATGAAAACACATGCATATATATATATATATATATATATATATATATATAGAGGAAGGACTCATCCCACGCTTTTTACAAGCGCGTTGATGACTAAAAAGACCAATCTGAGAT
>JARBWK010002033.1:0-16436 GCA_030556195.1 Anolis apletophallus
GGGTTTGATTTTTATTTTCCTTTTGTCAATCTTGGCACCTGAAGAGATGAGGCTTCCCAGGAGGTGAACTGCTAAACGGATTTAAAGCACAGATGTGCCTATGCGGGCGTTGGGGATGATGGTGTTCTTCCTGTGGTGGGCGGGTAGAGGACTTCCGTTTCTTCAGCTGCCTGCCAGCCTAAACAGCTCTGCAGCTGATGCAAGAGGATGGGCGACAAGGGCAGCAGCATCAGCAAAAAGCAGCTCATGGACTAGATGGTTCAGAGTCTTAGTCATATATACACACATATATATTGAGGCTCGGAGGGGACTGGGAGGGAAGCGCCTCGGAGAACAGGGGCAGTGGCACAAACCCCAAAACAGCAAAATACCGTGATATATATTTTTAATTAATATTTTTGAAATCCACAAAAAAAGCGACTCTGCAATAAGCAAACCAAAAGTAGCGAACACTGTATAGATATATACACACATATATGGTAAACTATGCCCGGCCGCGTTGCTGTGCCCTATTTAGGAATGCGAGATGTAGGGTTGGAACGATGTGACTTACGGTCTTGGTGGATACGTAGGCATGAATGGCGACTTCTATGTGTGCCCAAATGATGTCACCTGGAAGCATGGTGTATTGTCTTCTAAAAGCGGGGGAAGTGTTTTGATTCGGGTGTTCCACTCAACAAAGTCTGTAGTTTTTGGGGAGGAGGGGCAAGTGGTGGTAGAAAACTTTGCCGGTGGCAGCACATTCCGGTGTGTCTGCTGGGTATTTCAGGCTTTGCAGTGTGTGCAGATGTGCGTTAGGGTGCCAATTGGCCTCTGGCGCCATGCTGTAGTCTTCTGCAGCGTTGTATCTGAAGGCTAGGCGGTGGAATTGGTTGTGTTTCTTGAAGTTTGTTTTTCTGTGTTGGGGCTCGTGTTTCTGCGCTCTTTGCGCTGCTGTTGTGTTGCATTTCTACGTCTTTGTTGTTCCTGGCGGCTTCCTTTTCGTGCAGTTCTTTGCATGGGTTCTCAGCTGTCGTGTGCAGTGACCTGTTGTCTGTGTCTCTGCCCAGTGTGTTTCTTTCAGCGTCTGTTCTGCCCTTTTTGTTTGATGTATGTAGTTGTGGTGTAAGGGCGATGCTGTTATTTTTTTAAGGCATGGCTTGTCTTTTGGGTCAGTTTATGTCTGTGTGAAAGGAAGGGGAAAGGTTTTTTGTTCAGGAATTGGCACCCCGGCTTGCTTACCCCAGACAGGACTGGGAGGCGGGAGGCGTGGCAATTCTCTCCCCTGACCTATCACCCCAGGCGGTCCCTGCTTTGGAGGCAGATGGGATTGAAAGTGTCGGCCTGATGTGGGTGCCCCGGAGGTACAGCCTTCTTGCTGGTGCCGTGCACCTAGCGCACCAGCAAATTCTCCCTTGCTGGAGACTGTGGCGGAGGGGGGCTTTGAGGTTTCCTCCCTGGGTTGTGCGGGGGGACTTAAATCACCCCACAACCCCCCACCATGGTTAGGGGGGGCCCTTTGTGCGCCCATGGCGGCCCCCTCTCCCTCTGCGAGGGGGGCCCCACACAGGGGCCCGGTCACCCCTTGATCTGATTTTCCATGCAGGTTTTCCAAAATTCCGCCACCTCTGTTACAGAGGTGCCAGGGGTGGACCACTGTGCTCTGGGGGGGGCCCGGTCGAGAAACCCGCCCCCGGAAAAGGTGCCAAACCAATTTTGGCCCCCCGGGGACCTTGGAACCAACTGGGTTCCTAAGGGCCTTGGGGGATTTGGGCCTCCCAGCCCCCGCGGGGGTTGAGTGGTTACCACCTGGAACCAGCGCTGTCCTCCCCTGGGCAAAATCCCCCCAAAGCCCTTCAAACCCCGCACATCCTGTTCCCCCCGGTACACAGATACTAAGATCTATGAAGGGGAAAAAGACGGCTAGAGCCCCGGTGGAAAAAAGCTCACCGGGGCCCACCGACATCAGCTTATAAGCTTTTTAGGGAATGTTTATGGGGCATGTTCAAAGGCGAAAAAAGTTTATTATTGCCCCCTTTTGATGGCTTTCCTGATTCCCCCAGGCTTTTTTCCAGGATAATTCGACGAGGGGGCGGGTCCCTACCATCCCAAACAATGCCCAAATTCGGCCCTTTCTGGGGGTTTTTTCGGGAACCCACGAAGACAAGTTGCGTTTTCCCGGACCTTCCTTCCACATTTTGATCAGTCCGGGGTTTGGAGACCCCGGGGCCCTCCCCCGGTCCCCCGCCGGGGTTTCGACCACGGGGCGGGGAGGATGTTGAAAAAGGAATTTGAGCCCTTAAGTGACCACCTGTTCCCCCGGCCCTCCCGCTGATTGGCCCGTGGAGGGGTTTACAAAACCCTCTGTTGGGGGGATAGTCAACTGCTCCCGGGGAAAGGGGGTTTTTCCAGGGGGGCCAAAAGGGGTGGGGGTTCAGTCCATTGCTGAAGAAGGGGGGGATTAAAAGCGGCTCCCAATTGCCCCGTGTCGAACCTTCCTTTCCTGGGCAAGGTGATTGAGAGGGGGAGCAATGGACCAGCGCGGTTTTGGGTGGCGCAACCTGGGGAGCCCCCCATCCGGCTTCCGTTCCCCGGCCAGGGACGGAGACTGTCCTGGGCTCCATCACAGACCTACTCCGCTGCCATTGGGCCGAGGTGGATCGGGGGCGCTCGTGTTTTGGGCCTCACGGGCGTTTGATGCCCCAAATTAAAAAGATACCGCCCGGCGGGGTAGGGGACAGTCCGGGGTGTCCTTCCCCCCCAAGCCCCCAGCAGCGGGGTGAAGTGGGGGGGGGCGGTCTCCGGGGGCTCCCCCCGAGTGCGGGGGGGCCTCGAGGGGCCATCCTCTCCCCCCCTGTTATTTAACACTATATGCCACCCCTCCCCCCCAACTGGGACGGGGGTTTTTGGGGAGTGTCTAGTCGCTGATGGAAACCCCGCTTTATTCTGGGGAAAATTGGACCCGGGGGAAATCTCTGACCCCATAATTTCCATCTTTTCCTTGAAGCCCTTGGAGGCTCCCAGCCAGTAAGTTGAAGGTGAACCCGGGGAGGAGATCTTGTGGGTGGCCGCCCCGGGGGTAAAGGGCCCAGTTGCCACCCATGGGTGGGCCCGCCCCAGCCGTTCGGTAAACTTTAGGCTGGGGGCCCCCCCTGTCCCTGGAGGGGCAGATTGGCTTTCACCTGCAGGGCAGCATTTTACCACCCTCGGGGCTGGGGCCTGGCTCCCCACCTTTTCCCAACGCGACCCGGGTACGGTGGTCCCAAACCCCCGGTCATCTGAGGCTCGATTACTGTTCGCCTTCATTGGGCCCTTTCCCCTTTTCCTGATCCGGAAGGGTTAAGCTGGTGCAGCACGCCGCAGCCCCCCCCTCCCGGGTGCTGCAAAACGGCCCCCCGACCCCCTCCTCGGCCCAAACTGCACTGGCTTCCATTGAATTTCGGGTCCTCTTCCCCCGGGGTTAGTTCTCACCCTTTTAAAGGGCCCCTTTTATGGTTTTTGGGGCCCCAGTCCTGAGGGGGTGACTTACCTTATGTGCCCGCGCGGATCACTGCGCTCTGGGGGCTTAACTTCCTTGAGGTGCCTTCCTTGGAACCTGCAGACTGGCCACTGCTGGCGGGGCATTCTCTGTAGCTGCCCCAAGAATCTCTGGAACGGCCTCCCGAGAATCCAGCGCCATCCGCGCTCTTCTGCCCCTTCCGCCAAGACCTTGAAGACTTAGCTCTTTAGGAGCGTTTGGCCCTTAACTCAACCACACTGTGTGCCATGCCGCCTATCCCCCCCAGATTCTTATCGTCCCCCAGCCTTAGCGCGAGGGCTAGTGTTTTTAATATGTATTAACTGCTTTGATGTTAATCATTTTAACTTCATTTAATCTGTTTTCTTACTCACAGATGTTTCTTAGCCTTCATGAAAGCCGCTCTGAGCTCCAGGAGTGACGGTATACTAAATCGAGTTAATAAATAAATAAATAAATAAATAAATATCATGGTTGTAAGTGTTTGCAGTGTTGTGGGGGTCCCACGTAAGGGTTAGTGGGGATGAGGTTGTGGTGGAAGTTGTGTTGTGTTGTGTAGGTAGGAATCTGCTGGAGAATTGCTTCCTCAGAGTTTTGGTTTTGGCAGTTTAGCCCCTCAAACACCAACTACAAAATCTATAAGCATTCTATACTGGCCCCTTGGATAGCTCTGCTGTATTGCTATCAGTTAGCAGTTAATATAGGATCATATAGTGGCGTAATCATGTTGTTCAGTCTTAGGCTGGGTGAGTCGTTGGCTGCCCCGGAGGATACTAGGAAATGTAGTTTTATTTTTACTCGTTGTTTTGGGGCTTTTGGGTTTTGGGGGAAAGTTTCTTTACTTACAAATGTACCTTGCTTGAGGGCCTATTTCTGTGCAAGTATTGTGTTTCTCGTTGTATGGTTTCTTTGTTTGAGGTATACATCACATGCGTGAACCCATTTATAATAGATATGTATATGCATATACACACACACATTGATATACATACACACATGTACATGGAGATGCACCAAAGACTTATATTTAATGATTTTGTATTTATGTAGCCTATGTGTATAGTCTATTTATGTCATAAATATATCCACACACACACATATAAATATTGATACACACATACACACACACACACACATATATATAGAGATAAACATTCATACACACATACATATATATAGGTAGATATACACACATACATATAAATGTACAGATATTGCTATATACATACAGCACATAAAGATATATAGGTTATACACATGTACATTGAATTCCCAAATCCAGGAGGCAGCCAGCCATTGTCTTATTTATTGTTACACTATCTTGGGGACCCGGCGGTGCCGGGTTATTTGAGGAAGGCATTGTGTGCCAAGTTGGTTCCTATTAGATGTGTATGTGGCTTGCAGTGGTCTCCAGGAACTTAGTGAAGGTATTGCAAGTCCCATTGACCATAGTCCATCCCCCTCCCAACAGCACCAGGATGTAGAAGTGGGTCATGGGGGCTCTTAGTGCCACGTTTGGTGTTGATCATTCATTGGATGAGGTCGCAGTAGTCTCAGAAGGTGAGTGAAAGGTACTTCAAAGTCCGTCATCCATAGTCCATCCCCCTCCCAACAGCACCAGGATGTAGAGTGGGTCATGAGGGCTTTGTGTGCCAAGTTGGTCTTGATTAGTCATTGAATGAGGGTCGCAGCAGTCTTGGGAAGTGAGTGGAGTACTTCAAGTCCCATCATTCGTGATCCATCCTCCTCAATACTGCACCAGAATGTGAAAGCAGTCATGGGGGCTCTGTGTGCAAGTTTGGTCTTGATCAGTGTTTGGATGAGGTTGGCAATGGTCTGGTGAAATGAGTGGAGGTACTTGGGTCCCATCATCTGTGGTCAAGCCTCCGAACTGCATCAGGGCGTCCATTGGGTCATGAGGGCTTTTTTGCCAATAGTAGTCATGATTATGCCACTGGATGAGGTCGCAGCGGGCTTGGGAAAGTGAATGGAAGTACTTGAAATCCCATCCTTCATGGTCCCATCCTCCTCTAAACTGCAGTAGGATGGAGTGTGGGTCATGGAGGTACTGTGCCAAGTTTTGGTCTTGTGGTTCAGAGCCGCCTTGGTCTGTGAGGGAATAGAAGAGTTTGAAAGTACTACAAATCTCATAACCTGTGATGGTACTTCAAGTCCCATCATCCATGGTCCTCCCTACTCCAAACTGCAGTAGAATGAATCATGGGCCACAGGGGCTCAGTGTGCCAAGGTTGGTTACTGTTAATTCAGGCCTTACACAATCCCATTAACTGAGGCCTAGTCAGGAAATCAAGTTAATGAAGCCTTACTGTAAATTTTGGGCCTGGTCTGTGATTTGTAGGGGCTACAGTGTTTTCTGGGAAGTGAATTGGGATGCAAATCCCATCATTCGTGCCCCATCCTGCCTAAACTCTCTGTTGGGGCCTGGCTATCCACAATGTCCTATTAACTGAGGCCTAGTCAGGAAAATCAAGTTAATGAAGCCTTACTGTAAATTTTGGGCCTGGTCTGTGATTTGTAGGGGCCACAGTGTTTTCTGGGAAGTGGTGGGATGCAAATCCCATCATTAAGTGGCCCATCCTGCCCTAAACTCTCTTTTTGGGACCTGTAATGTTCTGGCCTGTTCTGCTGGTAGTGGTAGCTTTAAAGGCGGAATGGCAGGCAGCCATTTGTAAAAGCTGAGAGAAAACAGGATTCCATTTTGTTTTCACAGAGCCAAGTGGGGAGGGACTGTTGATGGTGCATTTTTTCCCCTCAGTGGGAAGAAATCCTGTTCTATCAATGCCCTCTGTCTGGTGCCTTAGAATTTTTTGTGGCGAGGTTGGCCAATCAAAGGACTTTTATGCAAATAGCTGTCACATGTTTCCCCTCAGTGGGAAGAAATCCTCTTGTTTGGATGTAGAGGCCTGGATTCTGGGATGCTGGCTAATAGAATTTTGGAGTGGCAAGGCTGGCCAATCAAAGGACTTTATGCAAATAGCTGCCACATATCCACCCTCTTTTACATACATACAAACATTCCGCTTTATTAAGGTATACAGATTACACTATCTTGAGGACCAGGCGGTGCCGGGTTATTAAACAGAAGGCCTTGTGGGCCCAAGGTTGGTTCTATTAGATGTGTCTGTGGCTCTTCGTGGTCTCAGGAACTTAGTGAAGGGACTGCGAGTCCCATTGGCCGTGGCCCATCCCCCTCCCAACAGCACCAGGGTGTAGAGAGGGTCACGGGGGCTCTGTGTGTCACATTTGGTCTTGATCATTCTGTGGATGAGGGTTGCAGCGGTCTCTGGAAGTGAGGGAAGGTACTGGAAGTCCCATCATCTGTGGTCCGTCCTCCTTGAAACAGCACCAGGGTGTAGAGTGGGTCAAGGGGTGCTCTGTGTGCTAATTTTGGTCTGTAGTGGTCATTGGGTGAGGGCCGCGTTGTGAAGTGGGCCATTGGGCTCCTGTGTGCAAAGTTTGGTCCTGATCCGTCACTGCTGTGGGCTGCAATGACTAACTGTCTGAGGCCTTTCCTTTTCCCTCTGAGTCACCTTAGAATGTTGGAATGTGGATGGCCAATCGGAGTCCTTTATGCAAATACCATTTCAGTGGCAACCAATCCCCTCTGTCTGGGGCCGTAGAATGTTGGATTTCTGAGGCTGGCCAATCAGAGTCCTTTATGCAAATATTCCCTTAGTGGCAACTTATTGAAACACTCTCACATATTCCTTGGCACCTCTGAACCTTCCAGAAAATGAACATTTCATCTCCAGCGGGAAAAAACTGTCATTTGGCTAACTCAAGCATTCAGTTGCATTCTGTTTTGCTGGCCAATCAGAGTCCTTTATGCAAATTGTCTCTCAGTAGCAACCAATTCCATCTGTCTGGTGCCATAGAGTGTTGGAGTTCTGAGGCTGGCCAATCAGAGTCCTTTATGCAAATAATCACAGTGGCAGCCAATCGAAAAGCTAGCACATATTCCTCCGCACCTCCGCCCTCCATAAACACTGACTTTTATTATTTACATAGAATAGAATAGAATAGAATAGAATAGATAGATAGATAGATAGATAGATACACACATGTACATACACACACATATCGGGATGGCTCCTAGGTTCCTTGATAGATCTGGGTTTGCAGGGGATGATGGGAGTTGGGGTCTTTGGGGATTATGGGACTTGTGGATTGCCAATATCTATAGAGTGGTGTCATGGCCGCCAATGATGGATCTTGACCAAAGTTGGTACACATAACTGCCATGGCCTCCTGTAATGCTGGCACAGTTTGTTGGGGATGATGGGTGTTGTAGTCCATCTCATCCAGAGAAGAGCAATGTGAATCCACCAATGACAGTTGCACCAGACCTTACATACCCACCATGGGTATTAAAAATGCATGCGATTTCAGCAAGGATGGCCGCAGGATGATAGGAGGTGTTGTCCACCCTCATCCGGAGAGCCTTGTGCATTTCCAACGGGAACACTGAGAACCATAACAATGGCCATTTCTAATGTATATGACTGCAAAATACCTGCAAAACTGCAGCCCCCCTAAGATAGTAATATGTCTCGGCATTACCGTGAGCGAAGATTCTTAAGGACTCATCACGCTTTTTACAAGCGCGTTGATGACGAAAAGGCCAATCTGAGATAGGCAAGTCCGGTTGCAGAAAGCACAGCAGAAAGTCTCCTTGGGCGATGTTGTTTCAAGTTCGCGGTTCTTTCTCCGTTGTCGTTTCTCTTCGAGACCCGTTCGGCGCGTCTTCTCAAAAGAGGCCACAGCATTGTGGGTAGTGCGCCTCCATGCCTCCCGATGTGAGGCCAGGGTGGACCATTGTTGGTGATCAATCTGGCCGAGCCTGAGATGTTGTTTCAGGGAGTCCTTGTATCTTTTTTGGGGGGTGCCTCTCTTGCGAGTTCACCCTAGAGTAGTATCTGTGGGAGGCGGTGGTCCTCCATCCTAGAGACCTGCCCTGCCCAGCGCAGCCGTGTTCTCAATAGCATGGCCTCAACGCTGGTGACCCCTGCTTGCTCAAGGACAGCAACATTAGTCACATAGTCGGTCCAGTGTATATTTTGGATTGTGCGAAGACAGCGCTGATGAAAGCGTTGGAGGAGTCGTAGGTGTTGGCAATAGGTGACCCATGTTTCACACCCATATAGGAGGATGGACAGTACGATAGCTCTGTACACACTGATTTTGGTGCTTTGCCTCAGGTGCTTGTTGCTCCAGACTCTTTGGCGAAGCCTTCCGAATGCACTCTATGCCTTTGCTAATCTGTGATCTCTCTCTTTAACCATCTTGGCATCTGAAGAGATGATGCTTCCCAGGGAGGTGAACTGCTGGACGGACTTAAGCACAGATGTGCCTCTGCTGGCGTGCTTGGGATGATGGTGTTCTTCCTGTGGTGCGGGCTGGTAGAGGACTTCCATTTCCTTCAGGCTGACTTCCAGCCCAAACAGCTCTGCAGCTGTTGCAAAGCAGGATGTGAGGCGCTGCTGGGCTGCTTCTGAATGGGCCACAAGGGCAGCATCGTCAGCAAAAAGCTGCTCACGGACTAGATAGTTTAAGATAGTAATACGTAAATAAGTATTAACTTTACTCTCTTCTCTTTTTCTGTGTCTGATTTCTCTGCAGACGGGAGCAGAATGGCGGGCAAAACCGGGCCGGAGCATCTCTTCAATCCGGCCACGGAGATGGAGACGGCCGGGACAGTGCTGGGCACCAAGTAAGGACCAACATTCAATGGCGCTAACATACAAACAGCCTATAAAATCAAAAACAATAAATATCACAGCACAAAACTTACGATAACTAAACCCAAAGGGACAAAAAAATACTAAAGTAACATTTGGAGTAAACAAAATTACGTTGCATCCCTAACATTTGCCATGTAAACAGTTAAATGCATTGAAATATGGAATTACTTTTGGCAACCGGCAGGACTGCGGTAGGATTCCAGTATGTAAACAAGGGTAGGAATGAAGATATACTACTTGACGTGTGAGCAAATACAAAAGCCAGCATAGTGGTCTTGTTTGCTGTGTACTAATCTTGTTATATATCTAACTTGCTGTGCCCTATTTAGGAGATGCGAGAAAGTCTGAGTATGTAAGGGTTGGAATTGATGTGACTTATGGTCTTGGTGGGGTCATGGCTGTGTCGTTGTGGGTTGTTCTGGTGGGTGGGATGTTGAAGTCCTGGGGAGTTGTCGGTGTGTGGTGTTGCTGGCGTTCTGCAGAGCTTGTGGATATACAATGTTTTTTGTCTTTCCGTCTGCTGTGTTGATGGAGAGGTTCTGTGGTTTCCCAACTCTGGATTTGAAAAAGAAACTGTGTTTCTGTTCTGGCGTTTGTTCTGCCCTTTTTTTGTGTGATGTATGTAGCGTTGCGAGAGTGTCGTGTGTTTTGTGCGTATTGTGTTGTGTGTAGGTATTACTTTTTTGGGGAGTTAGTGGGTGTGTGGTGGAATTGTGGGTGGTAGTATGTTGTGGAATGCTTGTGTGGGTGGGGTGTTTTGGGTGTTTGTGTGTGTTTGTAGAGTATCAGTGCAGTGTTGTGTTGTGTTGTGGTTGGAGTATAGGTGGAGTTGGTTTTTGTTTGTGGTGGTGGTAGGTGTTGTGTGAGTGGGGTCTCGTAGGGTTGGGGGGATGGGTTGTGATAGGAAGTTGTGTTGTGTGGGTAGGAATTGCTGGAGAATTGCTCCCTCATAGAGTTTGGTTTTGTCAGTTTAACCCTCAAACACCAACTGACTGAACTCAAATCACTCAGCATTCTATCTAGCCTTGGCTGGCTGTGCCCAGCGTTACTATGGTTACTCAGCCTCCCTGCATTTTTGTGTGGGCCGATGTTGGCCAATGGGTTTCACTGGCTGCCGCAGAGGATGCTGGGAAATGTAGGGTTTTTTTGTATCGTTGTTTTGGGGGCCTTCTAGGTTTTTGGGGGGAAAGTTTCTTTGCTATAAACCTTCCTTGTCTGAGGCCTATTTTTGTTGCCACGTTTGGTGTCTCTGCCTTGGATGGTTTCTCTGTCTCTGGCAGTCGTTCTACGACGGGACCTCCTTTATATAATAGACTAGCTGTACCCGGCCACGCGTTGCTGTGGCAAAGAACAACAGCAACATCCCTTCTTGCCTTTCGTTCTTGCTCTTCCCCCCTGTCTCCCTCATCTTTCAGTTCTTTCCTTCTCTCTGTCCTCCTTCCTTCCGTCTTTTCTTTCCCTCCTTTTCCCCATTCTTTCCTTTTCTCTATCACTCTTCCTTCCCTTTCTTTCCCTCCCTCAGTTCCCTTTCTCCCTTTATTTTTCTCCTTCCCTCACCAGCTTCACCCTCCTTTATAGCCTTTTATTGCCTTTTCCTTTGCTGTGTAGTCTCTTCTTCCTTCCTGTGGTACCTTTTTCCTTACTTCCTTCCTTCCCTCTTTTGCTCCCTCCTCTCTTACCTTTCTCCCCCCTTCCCTCTTTCATTCTTTTCCCTCCTTTCTTCTTTCCTTCCTTCCTGTCTGCTTGCCTTCCATCCTTCTTTACCTCAGTCATGCCTTTTGTTTTTATCTCCTGTCTCTTCTTCCTTCTCTGGGTATCTCTTTCCTTCTTTTCTTCCTTCCTGCTTTCCCTTCCTCCTTCTCTCTTACCTTTCTCCCCCTTCTCCCTCTTTCATTCCTCCCCTTTTTCCCATCCTCCTTTCTTCTCTCCTTCCTTCGTGGCCCCTTGGCCTCCCTCTCTACCTGCCTGTTTGGAATGCTTTTCGCGGTGACACACCTGGCCGGGGACTCTGTTCCACACGGGCAACGGAGGTGCTCTTTTGGTGGGGTGGGGGAGAGGGGCCCAGTACGCGTGTGCAGTATTTATGCGCATGCGCGGTCTGTCTTTGGCGCGGGGGATCATGGGAATTGTAGCTCCCCTGGGTTTTTGGTGTTTTGGGGTGTTTTGTTTGAGGTTTTTTGGGATATTTCCGGGTGCTAAACATACCTTGTTCGGTTAGGGGTTTTGTGGCCTGATTTAGTGTTTCTGGGTTCAGCAGTCTATAAGCCCCTAAGCACGCCATGTCTATTTTTATATATATAGATAATAATAATAATGCAAAGACTCTGGCACAAGCCAATCAAGGTGGTCCCAGTGGTTATGGGCACACTGGGTGCAGCGCCTCAAGACCTTGGCCTGCACTTAAACACAATCGGCACTGACCAAATCCCCACCGGTCAGCTGCAAAAGGCCACCCTACTGGGATCTGCACACATTATTTGCCGATACATCACACAGTCCTAGGCACTTGGGAAGTGTGCATCGTGTGATCCAATACAACAGACAGCAGAATGAGCTTGTTTGCTGTGGACTCACCTTGTGTTTCAAATAATAATAATAATAATAATTTAATATGATAATAATAATCATCATATTAAATTATTGTTTTAAATATTTTATTATTAAATAATAATAATAATTATTATTTAATAAAAAATATTATTATTATACCGGCTCTTAGAAGTTATTATGGGATTTGAAGAAAAAAACCCATGCCTTGAGGGCCGAAGTTGGCCCAGGCCTGAGAGATTATCATTATGATCGTATTTATTTTAATGCCACTTTAATCTGTCTTGGAAGAGATGTGGGGAAGGGGTTCTTCTTCTTCTCACGACTTGGGGAATGGGCTCTGTTGAGGACCATGGGGCGGGGCTTGGGCGACCTTGACCCCCTTGACCTTTGACCCCCTCCTTGTACTCCCCCTTGCAGGATCCCCATTCCGGCGGCCCTGCTGCCCCCAGGTCCGGCCAAGGAGTGGCTGGACCAGCGCCGCGCCACCATCCGCCCCTGGGCCAACTTCGTGGACCAGCGCCGCTTTGGGAAGCCGCGCAACTTTGGGGAGCTGTGCAAGCGCCTGGTCCGCAACGTGGAGTACTTCCAGAGCAACTACGTCTTCGTCTTCCTCGGCCTCATCCTCTACTGCCTGTGAGTGAGTGAGTGAGTGAGTGAGTGGAGCCCCGAGGGTTTCCCTCGAGCCTCGAGGTACCTTTTCACCCAGCGCCACACCAGAGTCCAGTAGTACTAGCAGCCTATTGAGGAAATCATGCACCAAGGAGGGACAGCGGCTTCCCTGTTTGGTTTCTATATTTATTGAGTGTACCGTATATACTCGAGTATAAGCCGACCCAAATATAAGCCGAGGCACCTAATTTTACTACACAAATCTGGGAAATCGTATTGACTCGAGTATAAGCCGAGGGTGGGAAAGGCAGCCGCTATGGGTAGATTTCAACATAAAAATAGATAACCCATAAAATTACATTAATTAAGGCATCAGGAGGTGAAATGTTTTTGAATATTTGCATAAAACTGTAATTTTAAGGTAAGAGTGCCCGGCTCTGATTGAATCATTATTCTAACCTTCTTCACTGTAAATGTACTTACATGTCCTTCCAACAATAATAGAGTGAGTAAAATAATAAATGTAATAATAATAATAGAGTAAAATAATGGAAATTCAATAATAACAATATTAATACAGTAAAATAATAAATTCAATAATAATAGAGTAAAATAATGAATGCAATAATAATAGAGTAAAGTAATAAGTGTAATAATAATAGAGTTAAATAATGAATGCAATAATAAAAAAGTAAAATAATAAAGGTAATAATAATAATAGAGTAAAATAATAAATGTAATAATAGAGTAAAATAATGGAAATGAAATAATAACAATATTGATAAAGTAAAATAATCATGTAATAATAATAGAGTAAAATAAGGGATGCAATATTAATAAAGTAAAATAATAAATGTAATAATAATAATAGAGTAAAATAATAAATGTAATAATAACAGAGTAAAATAAGGAATGCAATAATAATAAAGTAAAATAATAAAGGTAATAATAATAGAGTAAAATAATGAATGCAATAATAATAGAGTAAAATAATAAGTGTAATAATAATAGAGCTAAATAATGAATGCAATAATAAAGGAAAAATAATAAAGGAAATTATAATAATAGAGTGAAATAATAAATGTAATAATAGAGAGTAAAATAATGGAAATGAAATAATAACAATATTGATACAGTAAAATAATAAGGAATGCAATAATAATAAAGTAAAATAATAAAGGTAATAATAATAATATAGTAAAATAATAAATGTAATAATAATAGAGTAAAATAATGGAAATGAAATAATAACAATATTAATACAGGTTTTTCAGAGCTTTTTTGCGGACAAGATTTCTACCCTCCGCCGGGACCTTCCAGCCACTCTTGATACAGTTAGTGAACTTGAGACTCTGTGGCCTCTTGCCGGGCCCACCTTCAGCCGGTTTTGGCCACTGGACACAGCCGCTGTTGATAGGACAGTTACTGCAGCTAGGCCGACCACTTGCTCCCTCGATCCGTGCCCCTCCTGGCTGGTGAAAGCTTGCCTGGAGGGGTTACGAGACCCTCTGTCGAGACTAGTTAACACCTCCCTTGAGCAAGGAGTGTTTCCAGAGGGTTTGAAAGAGGCCGTGGTCACTCCATTGCTGAAGAAGCCGGGATTAGATCCTACGGTCCCTTCCAATTACCGCCCAGTCTCGAACCTATCGTTCCTGGGCAAGGTGTTTGAGAGGGCAGCAATGGAGCAGTTGCAGTCCTTCCTAGAGGACGCCACTTGGCTTGACCCCTTCCAGTCCGGCTTCCACTTGGGGCACGGGACGGAGACGGTCCTGGTCTCCATCACAGACAAGCTACGGTGCCTGCTCGATCAGGGCGGATCGGCACTGCTTGTGCTATTGGATCTCACGGCAGCGTTCGATACTGTCGATTACGATCTTTTGACTCACCGCCTTGCCGGAGCCAGGGTGAGGGGGACAGTCTTAGACTGGGTGTCCTCCTTCCTCCGGAACCGATCGCAACGAGTGAAGAGGGGCGAGGATGTCTCCGGGGGTTCCACTCTTCTGTGTGGGGTGCCCCAGGGGGCAATCCTCTCCCCTCTATTATTTAACATCTTTGTCCGACCACTTGCTCGGCTGGTCCGTAGCTTTGGGCTGGTGTGTCACCAATATGCGGACGACACCCAGCTCGATCGGGGGATGGAGGGCCGGCCTGAATCCGTACCCAATCATTTCCATCGTTGCCTCGAGGCCGCCACTGGATGGCTGCGAGCCAGTAGGTTGAAGGTGAATCCAGCGAAGACGGAGATCCTGTGGCTGGGCCGTCCGGGTGGGGTGGAGATCCAACTTCCTCCCCTGGACGGCGCGACACTATGTCCGTCGTCATCAGTTAAAAGTCTCGGCGTCACTCTGAACTCTCAACTGACGATGGAGACGCAAATCTCTGCCGTCAGTTGCTTTTTTCCATCTCCGTCAGGCAAAGGAGCTGGCCCCCTAGCCACAGTGGTCCAAGCCACGGTCATCTCAAGACTGGACTACTGTAATGCTCTCTACGTTGGCCTTCCTTTGCTAGTGATCCGGAAACTGAAACTGGTTCAGAACGCGGCAGCTCGCCGGCTGGCTGGCGTTCTGACGACCAGCCACATAACACCTGTTCTCCGCGGGCTGCACTGGTTACCAATGGAATGCCGGATCACTTTCAAAGTGTTGGTACTGACCTTTAAGGCCTTGAACGGTCTGGGGCCAGTGTACCTTAGGGACCGCCTCATCCCATACTGTCCCACTAGGCCACTACGTTCAGAGTCGGGCCAACTCCTGGAGGTTCCCAGCTTCAAAACATACCATCTAACGGCCTTCTCAATAATCTCCCCCATCCTGTGGAACGCAGTGCCTTCCGGAGTTCGTGCCCTTACAGATCTGCTGGCGTTCTGGAAGGCGTGCAAAACCCTCCTGTTTCGGCAGGCTTTTGGGTACTAAGGCTATGACTCTCGGGCTACTTCGTCCTCTTGTTGTATATAACTCCTGACGAAGTTATCTACATTTGTTATCATCTGCTCGCTGTGTATTTTGTTGTGTTTTCATTATGTTTTTATAGTGTTTTATATTGTGCTTTTAAACTTTGAGTCCACTGCTGTAAGGCGCCCTGAGCCACAAGTGGCGACTCACAAATGCGAATAAATAAATAAATGTAATAATAATAATAGAGTAAAATAATGGAAATGAAATAATAACAATATTGATACAGTAAAATAATAAATGTAATAATAATAGAGTAAAATAAGGGATGCAATAATAATAGAGTAAAATAATAAGTGTAATAATAATAATAATACAGCTAAATAATGAATGCAATAATAAAGTAAAATAATAACGGTAATAATAATAATAGAGTAAAATAATAAATGTAATAATAGAGTAAAATAATGGAAATGAAATAATAACAATATTAATAGAGTAAAATAATAAAGGTAATAATAACAGAGTAAAATAAGGAATGCAATATTAATAAAGTAAAATAATAAATGTAATAATAATAGAGTAAAATAATGGAAATGAAATAATAATAGAGTAAAATTCTGTAAAATGTAATAACAATAATTAGAATAAAATAATAAAAATAATGTTAATAAAAGAGTAAAATAATAAACAACCTTGACTCGAGTATAAGCCGAGGGGAGCTTTTTGAGCCTAAAAAGGGGGGCTTATACCCGAGTATATACAGTACATCCGGCTTCTCTCCCATGTGCCACCCAAAGCAGCTGGCGTGGCTTAGTCGCACAGGGCGGGACACAATGCAGAGAGCAGGTGTGTGTGTTCCTGAGCATGGGCTCTTTTCAAAGCAGCAGCAGAATCACCGCCTGGCCTCTCTCTCTCGCCTTAGCATCACTTCTCCGCTCCTCCTGTGATCGCTGGCCGTCTTCTTTGGGGCCTGTTACATCATCTACCTGAAGACCCAGCACTCCCAGCTGGTGCTGTTTGGTGAGTGGGGGGGGGGGGCATTGGGGGAGATGGTGGCGGGGTATACTTTATTATTATTATTATTAGTAGTAGTAGTAGTAGTATTATTAGAACCTTCTCCCTTTG
>JARBWK010002034.1:0-16435 GCA_030556195.1 Anolis apletophallus
ATAATAACATAATATAGTAATAATATATTATGATTATTAATAGCACTAATATGCTAGTAGAAATAATGTAGTAATAATATAGAAATCTAATATATAGATTATTAATAATAACATAATATAGTAAATAATATATTATGATTAGTAATAAATATATTTGAATTAGCACTAATATGCTAGAAGAAATAATGTAATATAGAAATCTATAATAGTAATAATAACATAATATAGTAATAATATATTATGATTATTAATAGCACTAATATGCTAGTAGAAATAATGTAGTAATATAGAAATCTATAATAGTAATAATAACATAATATAGTAATAATATATTATGATTATTAATAGCACTAATATGCTAGAAGAAATAATGTAGTAATATAGAAATCTATAATAGTAATAATAACATAATATAGTAATAATATATTATGATTATTAATAGCACTAATATGCTAGTAGAAATAATGTGTAATATAGAAATCTATAGTAGTAATAATAACATAATATAGTAATAATATATTATGATTATTAATAGCACTAATATGCTAGTAGAAATAATGTGTAATATAGAAATCTATAATAATAATAATAACATAATATAGTAATAATATATTATTATTAATAGAACTAATATGCTAGTAGAAATAATGTAGTATTATAGAAATCTATAATAGTAATAATATATTATTATTAATAGCACTAATATGCTAGAAGAAATAATGTAGTAATATAGAAATCTATAATAGTAATAATAACATAATATAGTAATAATATTTAGGAGATGTGTGGAAGTGTGGGTATGTAAAGGTTGGAAATGATTTGACAATGTGTTTTGTGTGTGTATATATATTTATGTGTGTTATGTATGTGTGTGTGTTTGTGTGTTTTTGTGTATGTATGTGTGTGTGTGTGTCTGTGTATATATATATATGTGTTTGTGTATGTATGTGTATGTGTGTGTATGTAGTTGTGTGTGTATGTGTATGGATGTGTGTGTGTATGTATGTGTGTGAGTATGTATGTGTCTGTGTGTCTGTATGTATGTGTATGTAGGTGTGTGTGTATGTATGTGTGTATGTACACTTCCCCCCCTCTCTCTGTCTGTTTCCCCCCTTTGTCTGTCTCTCTCCCCTCCCCTCTCTCTCTGTTTCACTTTCCCACCTCTCTCTCTCTCTCCCCCTCCTCTCTCGCTGCCTGATTTCCCCCTTCTCTTTCCCCCCCTCTTTCTCTCTGTGTCACTCCCCTCTCTCTCTCTCCCTCCCCCGTCTCTCTCTGTGTCACTCCCCCTCTCTCTCTCCCCCTCTCTCAGGCCTCCCTCTGTCTCTCTCATTACCCGCCGTGTTCCCCGTGGTTGCGGCGGGCGCCTGGAAACAAGGTAAGCCCGGAGCTTACCTTCTTTCAGGCGCGGCCACCGCAACCGTGGGGGACACGCCGGAGGGTGGAAGGGAGGCCCGGAGATCGCCGATCCGCCCTCCGCCGTGTCCCCCCGGGCTTCCTTTCCGCTGGTCGAAGAGGAGGCCGTTGGGAGAGAGACGGTGCGGCTCCCCCTCAGCCTCGTCCCCGGGCAGCGGAATGGAGGCGGCGGGTAGCGGCGGAGAGCCCTTTGCCACCTCTCCTCCGGTGGCCGAAGAGGATGCCGAAGGGGAACCGGGCAACCCCTCTCTCTGCGGCCTCCTCCTCGTGCAGCGGAGGCCGCAGGGAGAGGGGTTGGCCGGTTCCCCTTCGGCCTGCTCTTCGGGCACCGGAGGAGAGGCGGCCTAGGGCTCTCCGCCGCCCCGCCCTCCATTCCGCTGGCCAAGAGGAGGCGGAAGGGAGAGAGACGGCGCGGCGTCCCTCCCGGCCCCGGCCCCGGGGTCGGACGGGAGGAGGCTGCGGAGGGGGCGGAGGACGCGGGCATGGCGGAGAAGGCGTGTCCGGGCAGGGGACTACGGCTCCCAGAATGCTCTGCGCGGGCATTGTGGCCTATTTCCGGTGCTTTCTCCGCCCGTCTTTCGAGTGTGCCGCGCGGAGCCTTCTGGGAGTTGTAGTCCTGTGGCTGCGCCGTTCTCCCTCGCTGTTTCGTTGTCTCTCCTGTTGGAGGGTCGTGCGGGCGGGACCGCAGCGGCGTCCTCCCGGGATGTGTGCTGTTGGGTCCCGGGAGCCGCGTGGAGGATGTCGCCTCGTTGGTCTCTGGAGTGGTTAGTAAGCGGCGGAGGAGGGGGGCATGGCGTGGGATATTGCACATGCTTGGAATTGTGATGTTTCTATGGCGGCCGTTTTATGTGTCTGGGGTGTTTTGCGCATGCGCAGTAATGTTGTTTTTTGGGGGATGTTTTGGGGGCTTTGTGTTGTGTGTAGGGGTGTTTCAGTGGGTGGTTGATGTACCTCGGGGTGGGGATGAGTGGCCCTGGTTTTTGTTGTTTGTGTGGGGAATGTAGTTTTGGCGTGCATTTGCCCCGTTGCACGACCACTTCCCTTTTTATATATATAAATAGCACTAATATGCTAGTAGAAATAATGTGTAATATAGAAATCTATAATAGTAATAATAACATAATATAGTAATATATTATTATTATTAAGAGCACTAATATGCTAGTAGAAATAATGTGTAATATAGAAATCCATAATAGTAATAATAACATAATATAGTAATATATTATTATTATTAATAGCAGTAATATACTAGTAGAAATAATGTAGTAATATAGAAATCTCTAATAGTAATAGTAATAATAACATAATATAGTAATATATTATTATTATTAAAACACGAATATACTAGTAGAAATAATGTAGTAATATAGAAATCTATAATAGTAATAATAACATAATATAGTAATATATTATTATTATTAATAGCACTAATATGCTAGCAGAAATAATGTAGTAATATAGAAATCTATAATAGTAATAATAACATAATATAGTAATATATTATTATTATTAATAGCACTAATATACTAGTAGAAATAATGTAGTAATATAGAAATCTATAATAGTAATAATAACATAATATAGTAATATATTATTATTATTAATAGCACTAATATGCTAGTAGAAATAATGTGTAATATAGAAATCCATAATAGTAATAATAACATAATATAGTAATAATATAATACATAATATATTATTATTAATATTAAAAGCAATAATATACTAGTAGAAATAATGTAATATAGAAATCAATAATAGTAATAATAACATAATATAGTAATAATATATTATTATTACTATCAAAAGCAGTGATATGCCAGCTGCAGAGACGCCCTTCCAAGGGAGGCTGGCTGAGCCTCTGAGTCCAAGGCAGGGAGGGAGGAGGCCAGGCCTTCTGAGGCTCCGCCCCTCATAGACCCGCGCCCCTCTATTTGCATGGCCACGCCCCCACACCATATATGGGCTCTCTCCCCGGCCTATTTGCATGACCACGCCCCTAAGGCTCTTCAGGACTGTGGCCACGCCTCCTATTTGCATAGCCCCGCCCCCAGCCCCCTGAGGCCAGGACTAATTAGGAAAAGATTAATGAGGCCGGGATTGATTAATTAAGGGGAGAGCCCGCTTGCTCAGGCGAACCGCTTTGGCCGCCCAGGGACCGGAGAAGGCCCCGGAGAAGGCGGGGGGAGGGGGGCGGGCGCCTGAGGGGACTCACCCTCCCGCCACTTCGGCCGCCGACCGTTACACTAATTCTCGCGAGACCTGCGCTTCCAAGTCTCGCGGGAGTACTGGGGGGCGGGGCCTGGGCCGGTGGGCGGGGCCTGTTGGTGAGACACCTCCCTCCCTGCACCATAGAGATACGAAAAAGTAGAGTGGGGGATGCCTCCCTCCCTGGTGCCTGCAGTCCCATGATTCATTATTATTATTTCATATTATTATTTAACAATACCATATTATTATTATTGTTATTATATATTCCTTATAGTTTATTATATTTTGATATTCTTATATAAGGGATTATTTTATTATTATGGTTTTATATTATTTATTATTAGTTTATATTATTATTTATTACTTCTGTATTATTGTAATATATTGCTTATTATTATCAGCAATTATATTATTATTATTATATAAGGTATTGTTTTATAATTATTATCTTATTATACCATTGTTATTATTTTTCATTATTATTTAATACTTCCATATCATTATATTGCTTTTGATTTATATTATTATTATTATTGGTATTATTTTATAATTATTATATCATCATTATGCTTTTATATGTTTATTATTTTATATTATTTTTAATAATTCTATATTATTATAATATATAGTTTATAATTTATAATATTATTAATATATAAGGTATTGTTTAATCAATATCTTATGTCATTAATTTGATTTTGTATTAATTATTATTCTTTTATATTATCATTTCATTCTTCTATATTATTATAATATATTGCGTATAAAATTATATTCGTAATTTGAAATTATGAAAAATTATTTTAGAAATGTAAAAAAATAATTATATCGTTATAAAATATTAATATAATCATAATAATCAACAGTTGTTCTCTTTCCTTGGTTGTGAATGGTCTCGGCATTAAACAACAGTACAGATAATAATACTCAGACCGAAAGCCAAAACCAAGGTCACAACAACATCTGTGGTCGAACTCCAATATGCCGATGACAACATCGTCTATGCGCATTCAGAAGAAGACCTCCAAGCCCCTCTCAACACCTTCGCAGAAGCAGACGAGAAGCTCAGCCTCTCATTGGAAACAGAGGAAACCAAAGGGCTCTTCCAGCCTCACCAGCCAATCCCTCTGTAAAGCCAGAAATACAGCTTCATGGCGTAACATTAGGAAACGTGGACCATTTCCGCTCCCTCGGCAGCCGCCTCTCCACAAAAGTCAACACTGACACTGAAATACAACACCGCCTGAGCTCTGGCCCTTGAGCGCTCTAGCTGGAGGTCAGCTGTGACCATCAGTGCTGTAGAATTTGAAGACGCCAAAAGAGAGAGACGTGCCAAGAGGAAGGCGCGTCAAGCCAACCCCGACCGGGACCGCGTTCCACCTGGAAACCGATGCCTTCACTGCGGGAGAACATGCAGGTCACAAAACAGGGCTCCACCGTCACCTACGGACCCCGAACTCAGAAGACAGTCTTACTCGGACACGAGGGGTCGCCTAAGTAAGTGAGTACGTATTTATCCCGAGGGTGATGATCCTCCGAGTCGGATACCTGAGATCTCGCGATTTCCGTATCCGCGGGTTTTTTGGAACGCATCTTCCGTGGGTCCGGGGTGCCTCAAGGGCATCCCGGGTGAGGCCTGCAGTGCTCCGCAGTCCCCAGGAAGGTTTATTTCATGGTTTATTGTTCGGAGGCATGCCAAGGGATGTATCGCTATGGGAGGAACGATGCTGCAATTCCCAGGGTTTCTCTCGGGGGATGTGTTCCAGTGCTTAGGTTTCAGGGATAGCAAGTGAGGGAAGGGGAAATCAGCCAGGCAGCTAGAATGTATACAATTAATTATGTAAATAAGTCAAAACAAACACATATGAATATAGAATGTATACAATTATTTATGTAAATAAGTCAAAACAAACATAGGAACCTAGAATACCTACAATTATTTATGTAAATGAGTCAAAACAAATACAAATGAACATAGAATACATACAATTATTTATGTAAATAACCACACAAATTATATATATATAAGCTGTGCCCGCCACGCGTTACTGTGACCACCCTTCCCTCCCTCTTTTTCTCGTTCCGTCCTTCCCTCCCCTTTTACTTCCTTCTTTCCATTTTTCTTTCTTTCTCTCCTTCCATTTTTTCTCTCCTTCTCTCCTTTCTTCCCTCCCCTTTCCTTCCCTCCTTCCTTTTTTTCTTTCTCTCCTTCTCTCCTTCCCGCTTTGTGGAGAAATACGACAGAAAGAAAAGAGAAAGGCCTGGTTTCTCAAATACGTGACGTGACCTTGCTTGTGGGTATCCAATCTTTGTTGTTGTTCCATTGCCTGTGGAGATGGAGAGATAGATATACATACGGTTCATTATCTCTACGTCCCCCCGGCCATCTGTTGGGAGGGCTTTGGTGGTGCCTCCTTGCAGGCGAGAGGCTGCGCCCACATTGGTGGAGAGAGGCTCCAGCTGCGCATGCGCTCGGGGGGAGGAGTCAGGCTGGTTTCCAGGAGGGAGGGGGCGTGGCTTCGTTGCCATGGCGCCGCTAGCAGAGTGAAAGGGCAGTCCGCGTTGCCATGGTTCCCGCGACCTCTCCTTGGGCCTTGAGTCGCCCGGAAGGAGAAGGAAGGAAATTGATGGACGAGCGAAGGAAGAAAGAGGAAGGGAAAACTAAAGGAAAGAAGGGAGGTTCTTCGTGTTTCCAGCCGTGCCTTGCCTGAAGCTCCGGATCTGGTGGAGAAACCAAGTGGCCGTAGAGGAGGCGGTGGTTCCGCGACAGCCATCGAAGGCCCGGAGGGTATGGAGACACTTTTCTCGTTCAATATGAAAGTGCAGCAAAGAAATATGAGACCATTGAGAATTTGAAGAAGGAACTGATGGAAGAGCGAAGAAAGAGGGAGGAAGAGCGACAGAGGAGGGGGGTGGCCACTCTGCCTCCCGCCCTCCCAAACATCAAGGAGGAAGAGGAGGAGGAGGAGGCCTCCTCCGAGGTGGACAGAAGCCAGGAAGATCCAGCCGGGCCAGAGGCTGCAGGCCATGCCGGCCCGGATTACCCATAAGGCCACTTTAGGCCAAGGTCTGGGGTGGCACCCATGGGGGTCAGCAGGTTCGGACCCCCCCAAAAAAAGTTTTTAAAAATTCAAAATAATAATAAAATAAAGTGCCCCCTTTGCTCGCTCCAAAGGCTCGGCCCTCGCCCCACGTCTGCCCTCGCGGGCAGTGGCAGATGGCCCTTTGGCCACATAAAAACACAAGGTTGGGTATGCCTGGATTTGCGCGTGCGTAGTGGCTCCTGAGTTGAAGCCGAGCTCCGGAGCTTCTGGGCATGCGCGAAAATCTCCGCGCCTTGTAACACCATCCCTAGAGCCAGCCAATCCAGACGAGGCAAAACGTAGGACGTCACGCCGTAATGGGAATGTGACGTCTATTTGCCAGTATTTCCTCTCGAGTGTCACAACAATGTTTTCCAAGTTGCGTTGTTGTGACTACGGGAAAATTATTCGTAGGGCTTCTAAAAATTCCAAGCCTGAAATACAACCCCATTATTACACAAAATGCAGTTACTGGAACCAACCCGGAAACAGGTACGGAAGTGCTGGCCCCGATCCCGCCCCCCCCCCCCCCCCGGAAGGAGGAGGAAGGGAATCGATGGGAGAGCGAAGAACGTCTGAGGAGAAGGCGAGAGAACGTCCTAAGAGAGTGCGACAAGAGGAAGTATTAGACGCGCCCTCTTCCCCTGCGTCACCCCCAGGACTGCCGAGGCCCCCAGCCCTGGGGGGATGGGGGGGGGTGGCCCGTGAGGAAAGAGGCCGGGAGGAACACTACGGGCCACCACACCCCAGGCGACAGATGAAAGGCCGGCCACTCTGCCTCCCGCCCTCCCAAACATCAAGGAAGTGAAAAAAGAGTCTGAGGAGGAAGGAAATTGATGGAAGAGTGAAGAAAGAAAGAGGAAGAGTGACAGCGGAGGGGGCCGGCCACTCTGCCTCCTGCCCTCTCAAACATCAAGGCAGAAGAAGACAAGGAGGTGGCCTCCTCCTCTGAGGCGCATGAAGCCCAGGGAGATCCAGCCGGGCCAAAGACTGACGAGACCTCCAGCCCTGGGGAAATGAAGGGGGGGCACGAAGGAAGGAGGCCAGAGGAACACTGTGGGCCACCACACCCCAGGCGACAGAGGAAAGGCTGGCCACTCTGCCTCCTGCAGGTCAAGGAGGAAGAGCATGAGGAGGACGCCTCCTCCGAGGTGGGCAGAACCCAGGAAGATCCAGCCGGGTCAGAGGCTGAAGGACACCCCACCCTGCCCCCTGCCCCCCACACCCTCTGGGAGGAGGCAGGCAAGGACGTGTAGGCCTCAGGGCCACGATGGACCTTTGCCGCTGCCAGGAGGCCGAGAGAAGTGAACGCTGAGTCGGCGTAGCCATGGTTCCCGCGGCCTCTCCTTGGGCCTTGAGTCGCCCGGAAGGAGAAGGAAGGAAATTGATGGACGAGCGAAGAAAGAAAGAGGAAGGGAAAAGGAAAGGCCGAAAGGGAGATTGTTCGTGTTTCCAGCCGTCCTTGCCTGAAGCTCCGGTTCTGGCGGAGAAACCAGGTGGCCGTTGAGGCCTCCAGCCCTGGGGGAATGGGGAGGATGGGTGGACCGCCAGGAAGGAGGCCAGGAGGAACACTGCGGGCCACCACACCCCAGGCGACAGAGGAAAGGCCGGCCACTCTGCCTCCTGCCCTCCCAAACATCAAGGACTGAATCAGAACAACCAGGAAAAGGACACCATAATCTCCCAAAAAAGAGTCTGAGAAGGAAGGAAATTGATGGAAGAGCGAAGAAAGGAGGAGGGAGGAAAAAGGAAAGGCCCAAAGGGAGGTTGTTCGTGTTCCCAGCCGTGCCTTGCCTGAAGAACTGGAGGAGGAACAACTTGTGTGGAAACTGGTGGGTCTGGAGGAGGAGGAAGTGGAGGAGGAAGTGGAGGAAACTAATGAGCTTTTTAATATCCTTTAAGGAATATAGCCACTAGCGGGTCTTGGAAAAGGCTCCAAATTTTTTCCTGTAGTAAGACAGGGCTGCGACATAGCACTTTATAGAGGATAGAGTAAATCCTTTCGTGGAGAGGTCCACTAGGAAATCTAGGGCAGCACAAGTTGGTGCCGACTGTGGCAAATGGCCCAGTGGCTGAACAAACTTTAGAAATCTATTCCACTGTGTCAGCTTTTTTAGTGGAAATCTTTTGGGCAGCCTGCATGATGAGGCGGAGGGGTCCTCTCCTCCAATACAATCAGGCCTGCAAAGGAGGAATAGTACAAGGAGAAATTTGAAGCGAAGTTTGAAATGGAAGGAAATTGATGGAAGAGAGAAGAAAGAAGGAGGAAGAGCGAAGGAGGAGGGGGCCGGCCACTCTGCCTCCTGTCCTTCCAAACATCGAAGAAGAGGAGGATAGTTAGAAATATGACAATAGAGCATCTCATAAGAGAGTGCTGCAGGAGAAAGCATTAAATACGCTCTCTTCTCTCCAAAAGGTCACCTCCTGAACTGCCGAGGCCTCCAGCCCTGGGGGGAGGGGGGAATGGGGGGGTCCCTTCCCGACCTCCCCCACAAGCGGCCATCTTTGGTAAGGGAAGACGCCATGTTGAGAACTTCCATCTGCTGATTTCGCTTGGCGGCCATGTTTTGAGCAGTTATTTCCCCCGGAAGCCTCAGAGGGTGAATCCGAAATGCCCGGCTGTTCTGGTAATGCGGATGTCAATGCAATGTATTACTCCAAACGCCAGCAAGCGATCATAGACACACAAAGGCGGAGAATTCTGCAGCCGGAGGCCAAGGACCAAGCCAATACACAGCGGAGAAAGGCTTGCTTGAATGATTTTGGGCGTGTTCAGACATATTGTTGACATATGTCAATCAAAATCTGAGTGAGCCGAGGAATAATCTGACCCAGGGCACCCCTGCCGGATCTGGGACGCGCCAGCCCACACACACGGATACAGCAACTGACACGCCAGCTTCCCAGCCCGCCCATGTGACAGCTGCAGACTGGCGTGATCTGAGAGGCGGGACCTTCAGACCATTGCCACCAATCAGAGAGGGCTTCACTCTTCTTCCAACTCGACCAATGGAGCGCAAATTTTGAAAGGAATCCGGTGGCTAAGCGACTGCTGGGTGCCCCTCTGCCTGGACTCGGCTGGGCTTGGCCTGCCTGACAGAAGGAGGCCAGGAGGGACACTATGGGCCACCACACCCCAGGCGACAGAGGAAAGGCCGGCCACTCTGCCTCCTGCCCTCCCAAACATCAAAAAACACAATTCTACAAAAAGAAACAAGAGTCTGAGAAGGAAGGAAATTGATGGAAGAGCGAAGAAAGAAAGAGGAAGAGTGACAGCGGAGGGGGCCGGCCACTCTACCTCCTGCCCTCCCAAACATCAAGGATGAAGAAGACAAGGAGGAGGCCTCGTCCGAGGTGGACAGAACCCAGGAAGATCCAGCCCGGCCAGAGGCTGCAGGCCACGCCACCCTGCCCCCTGCCCCCCACACCGTCTGGGAGGAGGCAGGCAAGGACGAGTAGGCCTCAGGGCCACGATGGACCTCTGCCGCTGCCAGGAGGCCTAGAGAAGTGAACACTGAGTCGGCGTAGCCATGGTTCCCGCGGCCTCTCTTTGGGCCTTGAATCGCCCAGAGATTCGCCACAAATGCATGAAACGTCAGGAGAAAATGCTGCCAGAAAACAGCCACACAGCCCAAAAACCACACAACACCCCAGCGACTCCAGCCGTGAAAGCCCCTGACAACACACCTCATTTCCTGTTCCACTATCCATTCTCTGCACTAACAACCCGTCCCCCTCACCCCCGAAGGGGGGCCCAGGGCGGCCCACAAACCGTGGCAACAATTCAATGCCAGATTCAGACAACAACAACAACAGTAAAACACAACACCATCAAACTACAAAAACATATACACATCAATTACAATTCAAGGACTCAAGTCTGGACCCTGATCTTCCGGGGACACCTTTTGGACTTCACCATGACTGAAAGTAGCCTGCTTGGATGGATAAGGAACGTGACGGCTTTACTCAGCCTGTGGCATTCGGGACATTTCTTGGGATTGTTGACTGAACTCTCGTTGCTTTGAGGGATCTTCCGTTGCTTTATCGCTTGCTGTTTCTCTTCAACCAAAGACTGTTTTCTCCAGCTGAAGTTGTGGCTGTGGATTCTGAGGCGTCAGGATTGCACGCTGGTGGGCGACAAAAGGGAGGACGGACGGAAATTGATGGGAAAGCGAAGAATGAGGAAGGAAAAAGGAAAGGCAAAAAGGAAGGTTGTTCGTGTTTCCAGCCGTGCCTTGCCTGAAGCTCCGGTTCTGGCGGAGAAACCAAGTGCCTGTTGAGGAGCCGGTGCTTCCTTGATAGCCATCGAAGGCCCGGAGGGTATGGAGACCCTCCTCTCCTCCAATACAATCAGCCGAGAGAACGCTCAGAACAGTGAGGAAGAAAAGTCTGAGAAGGAAGGAAATTGATGGAAGAGCGAAGAAAGGAAGAGGAAGGAAAAAGGAAAGGCCAAAAGGGAGGTTGTTCGTGTTCACAGCCGTGCCTTGCCTGAAGCTCCGGTTCTGGTGGAGAAACCAGGTGCCCGTTGAGGAGGCGGTGGTTCCTCGACAGCCATCGAAGGCCCGGAGGGTATGGAGACCCTCACTACATACCCTACATCCAGCCCCGAGGAGGAAAGAAATGAGAAAGTGGCGAAGGAAGTCTGAGAAGGAAGGCAATTGATGGAAGAGCGAAGAAAGGAAGAGGAAGAGCGAAGGAGGAGGGGGCTGGCCACTCTGCCTCCTGCCCTCCCAAACATCAAAGAAGAGGAGGAAGAGCATGAGGAGGAGGAGGCCTCCTCCGAGGTGGACAGAACCCAGGAAGATCCAGCCGGGCCAGAGGCTATGGAGACATCCAAAGTCTAGAAGGAAGAGAAAGAGATGGACAAAGAGAAGTCGGAGAAGGAAGGAAATTGATGGGAGAGTGAAGAAAGAAAGAGGAAGGGAAAAGGAAAGGCGGAAAGGGAGGTTGTTCATGTTCACAGCCGTGCCTTGCCTGAAGCTCCGGTTCTGGCGGAGAAACCAGGTGCCTGCTGAGGCGGTGGTTCGGACAGCCATCTTGACTGCCACTACATGCAGCCCCGAGATAGAACGGGCGAACATGAAGGAGGAAGCAAAGTCTGAGACGGAAGGAGATTGCAACGCTGGAAGCAGAACAAGCGGCAGAGCCAGACTATGGTAATATTACTTGGAATCTCTGGGCCACTTTATCCATTGAGGAGGTTTGACTTGTATTGCGTTCTGTAGGCAAGACGATCAGGAAACATTTAGGTCAGCTTATGCCGGTCAGTCGCCCGGAAGGAGAAGGAAGGAAATTGATGGAAGAGCGAAGGAAGAAAGAGGAAGGAAAAAGGAAAGGCCAAAAGGGAGGTTGTTCGTGTTTCCAGCCGTGCCTTGCCTGAAGCTCCGGTTCTGGCGGAGAAACGAGGTGGCTGCTGAAGAGTCGGTGCTTCCTTGACTGCCACCGAAGGCCCGGAGGGTCTGGAGACATTACACCAAGCCCCAGGAGGGTAGAAGAGAATGAGGAATGGAAGGTGGAAACGAAGGAGGATACATAGAGACAGCAGCCTGAGCCCAGGAGGCTCTGGAGGAGGGTTAAGAATTCGTATACCTCTCCCCGTCCCCCTCAGCACCGGGAATGTAGTGCAGCCGGCTGGGTGTCAGCTGCATAAGATCTCTACTGACCATAAGGTCATGAGTTCGAGGCCTGCCCAGGTCGAGGTGGGCTCTCCACCTATTGTGTAGCCCGTTGTCGACCTTTGCAACCCGAGAGACATATGCATCTGTCAAGTAGGTTCCTTTTCATGGTCACTGTGAATCGTACTTGTGATATATAAGCTCCAGCGCAAGCAATGTCGGAACCTTCTGAAATACAAATGTCAATCATTAATAAGGCCCGCCCACCTCCCTTATAAATAGCCCGACACAGGCTGACCCCTCAGTTCTCTTTTTCCGCCGAGCAAGAAGGAACCTTCGCATGAGCTCGGAGGAAGTGAATTTCTTGAGATTACTCTGAGCAAAATGTCAACTAATTCTTTTAAGAAATGCAAACAATGCCCAAATATTTATCCAGATAACGATGGGCATGACATCTGTTTGCTGTGCTTGGGTGAAGGGCACATAACTCAAAAATGCAAGATCTGCAGGGCTTTTACGCCCCAAACTAGAAAAAATAGGGAAAATAGACTAAAAGCTGCCTTATATGAAGGAATTTACAAGGCTCAAACTCCTTTACCTCAAAAGGATAAAGAAAAGGTAGTAAACTTGCCTAAAAAGAAGAAAAAAGGCAAAAAGGTGAGCCCTATGGACTTAAGGTACCACTTAGTGGGGAGGCCTAATTTAACTGATTTACGAGGCCATAAAAAAGATCTCCAGAAAACACGCAGAGGAATGAAGGAGTGTGACAGCTCCCCCTGGTGGCCAGGTGTTACATTGCCTCTGTCTGTCTTGTGTGTTTGTGTGTCTAAATGTAATGTGTACGTTGTGATCCGCCCTGAGTCCCCTGCGGGGTGAGAAGGGCGGAATAGAAATGAAGTAAACAAACAAACAAACAAATAAATAATAAATTCTCCCTCAGGGTTTAGGCTCCGCCCCCTTTCTGCCCACACCAGGCATTTGGAAACCCAGACCCTTGGGATCTTTTCTTATTGGGGGTGGGGGGGGGGGCTCTCTCACCATCCTATCCTTCCTTCTCTCTTTCCTTCCATCTTTCCCTCCTTCGTATTCGTCCTTCCTGCCCTCTTTGCTCTCTCCTTCTCTTTCCTCCTTTCTCATTCTTTCCCTTTCCTCTTTCCTTCCTTCCCTCTCTCCTCCTCTTCCTCCCTCTTGTCTTCCACACTCCCTTCCTTCTCTCTTTCCTTCCATCCTTCCCTCCTTCGTATTCGTCCTTCCTGCCCTCTTTGCTCTCTCCTTCCCTCTCCTCCTTTCTCCTTCTTTCCCTTTCCTCTTTCCTTCCTTCCCTCTCTCCTCCTCTTCCTCCCTCTTGTCTTCCACACTCCCTTCCTTCTCTCTTTCCTTCCATCCTTCCCTCCTTCGTATTTGTCCTTCCTGCCCTCTTTGCTCTCTCCTTCCCTCTCCTCCTTTCTCATTCTTTCCCTTTCCTCTTTCCTTCCTTCCCTCTCTCCTCCTCTTCCTCCCTCTTGTCTTCCACTCTCCTTCCTTCTCTCTTTCCTTCCATCCTTCCCTCCTTCGTATTTGTCCTTCCTGCCCTCTTTGCTCTCTCCTTCTCTTTCCTCCTTTCTCATTCTTTCCCTTTCCTCTTTCCTTCCTTCCCTCTCTCCTCCTCCTCTTCCTCCCTCTTCCCTTCCACACTCCCTTCCTTCTCTTTTTCCTTCCTCCTTTCCTCCTGGGAGAAGAGGCCGTTGGGGGGAAACTCTATTGGGAGTGCTTTCTTGGTGCCATCCTGTGTGGCAGGGGCTTGGACTGGGTGGCTCTTGGGTTGTTGACCTCCTAGACCAGCCCAGGCCTGAGCTCCCTGTCGGCCGTGGCCACCCCCAGGGTCTCCTTCAGGGTCAATCCCGTCCCTTCGAGGAGACCATCCCCCCACCTTGCCCTTGCTCGGCCCCTCTTCCTTTCTCCTTCCGTTTCCCCCAGCGTCATTCTCTCCTCCAAGCTTTCCTGTCTTCTCATGACGTGGCCAAAGGACGTCATCTTTACTCCAGGCAGTTCCATCTATGCTGACGATCGTGCCATCACCACCCAAGCATGGAGCTCTGAAATGGTTGAACAGAAGTTCTCTGAAGCTTTAGGTCAGGGGTCGGGAACCTATGGCTCGCGAGCCAGGTGTGGCTGTTTTCACGATTGCATCTGGCTCTCCAGAGCAGCCCGGGCCCCGGTTTCTCAGCATGCAGCGGGGAGGAGTGACGCAAATGTGCCGCGACTGCTGCTTCCGTGCCGCCATCGCCGCCTCTTCCTCATTCCCCAGTGCTCTCGGGGCCCTGCGCCCTCTTTGCCAGCGGTGGCGCCTCATCCTCATCTTCCTCTTCGTCCTCCGCCACGGGCCTCAGGGGAGGCGGCGGAGGCGGTCCAGGCCCTGGCGCCGCAAACCCGGCCTCGCTGCTCCCAGAGGACGCCCAGCTCATCGCCCTCATCGTCGGGCAGCTCAAGAGCCACTGCCTCTTTGATGCCTTCCGGAGGGACTGTCTCGCCCACATTGACACCAAAGTCCGCCTTGGCTCTGCGCCAATAGTTTCATCTATGCTGACGGTCGTGCCATCACCACTCAAGCGTGGAGCTTTGAAATGGCTGAACAGACGTTCTCTGAAGCTTTAGGCGCTCCTACTGCCTTCGTCTTTGCCTCTCGTATCCTTCCCTCCAGTGAGCAGCCGGGTTTCATTTCCTGGACTGGTTGGATCTTCTCACGGTCCAAGGCACTCTCCGCATATTCTAGCAGAAATAATGTAGTAATATAGAAATATATAATAGTAATACTAACATAATATAGTAATATATACAGTGCTGTCCAACTACTATAGGCCCAAAGGGCCGGACGTCTGGTGGCTGACCACCTGGCGGGCCACGGCTGTCCCAGCGCCGGCACCAGGAAGGCACGGGCGCGGAGGAGGAGGAGGGGAGGAGCAGAAGGCGGCGCCAAGGGCAGCGCGTATCCTTCCCTCCAGTGAGCAGCCGGGTTTCGTTTCCTGGACTGGTTGGATCTTCTCACGGTCAAGGCACTCTCCGCATTTTCTAGCAGAAATAATGTAGTAATATAGAATTCTATAATAGTCATACTAACATAATATAGTAATATATAACAGTGCTGTCCAACTACTATAGGCCCAAGGGCCGGACGTCTGGTGGCTGACCACCTGGCGGGCCGGAGCAGGGGGCGGGGCCAATCGTGGGGGCGGGGCCAATCGCAGGGGCGGGGCCGATCCCCGAGTGACGCTGTAAGAGGGAGGCGCGGGCAAACAGGGGTTCCCTTTCCTCCTCCTCCCCTTTCTTCAGTGTCAAACTGGGCAAGAGGCATGGCGATTTGGCCATGCCTCTTGCCAGCTGCTAACGCTGTGGAGAAGGAAGGGAGGCGCAAAGGGAACCCACGCTTCCTTCCTTCGCAGCGTCAAACTGGGCAAGAGAAGGCGAAATCGCGTGCCTCTTGCCCAGTTTGACGAAGAAAGAGGAGAGGCGCAGTGGGAACCTCTCTGCGCCTCCCCTTCTCCACAGCGTCAAGCCGGGCAAGAGGCATGGCGATTTCGCCATGCCTCTTGCCTGACTTGACGCTGTGGAGAAGGAATTTCTCCCTCCTCCTCTCCCCTCCTCTTTCCCGGGCACCACGGCTGTCCCGAGCGCCGCGGCACCCGGGAAAGGCACGGCGCCCGGAAAAGAGGAGGAGGAGGAGGGAGAGCAGAAGGCGGCGCCAAGGGCAGCGCGTATCCTTCCCTCCAGTGAGCAGCCGGGTTTCGTTTCCTGGACTGGTTGGATCTTCTCACGGTCCAAGGCACTCTCCGCATTTTCTAGCAGAAATAATGTAGTAATATAGAATTCTATAATAGTCATACTAACATAATATAGTAATATATAACAGTGCTGTCCAACTACTATAGGCCCAAGGGCCGGACGTCTGGTGGCTGACCACCTGGCGGGCCGGGCAGGGGCGGGCCAATCGTGGGGCGGGGCCAATCGCAGAGGCGGGGCCGATCCCCGGAGTGGCGCTGTAAGAGGGGCGGAGCAAACAGAGGTTCCCTTTTGCTCCTCCCTCCCTTTCTACAGTCAAACTGGGCAGAGGCATGGCGTTTTGCCATCTTT
>JARBWK010002035.1:0-16433 GCA_030556195.1 Anolis apletophallus
CTGCCTTTGGGCCCCCGACCTTCTCTCCCTTCAGCAGGGTCTCATCCTACACCGGACCTTCCATCTCCACAGCGTGGTGGAGGATCAGGCCCTGTCCCACCTCTCCGACCCTGTCCGCCTGATAATCCAGGCAGCCCAAAAGGTATCCACCAGAGGGCATACACTTATAAATGGGACAAGTTCCGTGCGTTTGTCCAGCTGCTGGGCCATTGCCCACGGTCGGCTACGTCAGTTGTCTTAGATTGTTCACCTTTCCAATAAAAGGTTTTCTTTTTCTTCTATCAAATGCTATTTAGCATCCCTTTCCTGGTACAGGAAGAAATTCGGCCTCCCCGTCCCTTTTTCAGGGACCCCTAGTGAGTATATTTCTACAGGGATATAAGAAATCTTTCCCTCCAGTTTCTCCTCCCGCCTCCATCTTGGAGTTTGGAGCTCGTCCTCCCCCAACTTTCCAAACCTCCTTTCGAACCTATGGCAACTTGCCATATTTCCCATCTGTCCTGGAAACGGCCTTCCTTGTGGCCATTACCTCGGCCAGAAGAGCCAGTGAGGCTCACAGCACTCCGGCTCTCGATTCTCCCTTCATTCGATTCCATGAAGACAAAGTGGTCCTCCGGACGGATGTCACTTTTCTTCCCAAAGTTGTTCCCATTTCCATATGACCCAGGACATTGTCCTTCCAGCCTTTTTCCCTAACCCCTCATCTCCCCTAGGGTGCCCTCCATTCCCCTCGATGTTAAGAGGGTGTTGTCTTTATTTACATAGGACAGCCTCCTATAGGAAATCCCCCAAGTTGTTTCTCAAATATAGGGAAGATTCCCTGGGACTTCCCCTTACCTCTCAGCGTTTGGCTTCTTGGATAGTCCTGGCAATCCGATTGGCTTAGCTGTTAGCCAATAAGGAATTGCCTGTTGGTGTTAAAGCCCATTCCACAAGGGCAGTTTCAACATCCCAAGCGTTTTTGGGGTGTACCTGTTGATCAGATTTGCAAGGCTGCTACTTGGGTGACCCCTCGACGTTTGCAGCTCACTACAAGCTCGACGTTCTCGCAAAGAAGGATGCATCCTTTGGCAGAGCCGTCCTGTTTTCCTGTGTGGCATGACCCACTCCAAAGGTACATAAGCTTGTTAAGTCACCCTTGTGTGCATTTCACAGACCACACGAAGAAAGAAGGTTAGGTTGCTTACCTGTAACCGTGTTTCTTCGAGTGTAAGGTCTACTAATGAGAATTCACACAGAACCCCCCATCCTCCCCTCTGATGTCATGCCTAGGTTTCTGCTGCTGTCTCGCGTCAAGGAACTGCCTGGGTAGCTCGATCAGGGGTGAGGGGCGAGTGGAGGGGCATATGTAAATCTTTAATTTTAGCTAGTATGTCGAGATTCTGCGCATGCGCGGGAGTAAACCCACTTGTGTGAATTTCCCAGACCTTACACTCGAAGAAACACGGTTACAGGTAAGCAACCTAACCTTCTCTTCAGTTTTTTCATCCTAGTTCTAACTTTAAGGGATTTTGGTTAGAAAAGTAATTTGGAGAGAGCACTCCAGGGAATCAAAATAGGAACAGTCTCTGGTGTAGTTGCTAATCATTTCCAAAGAGCTGAACCTTGAAAAATAACAATGGCAAGTCTTTCCAAATGATCTGTAAGACCTGGCAATGTTGAGGGCATAATATTTCTGGTGGTCAAGAACCATAGCAGGTTCTTTCTTGGGATACTGCAAACCAAGCAGAATGTGAATTGGAGCATTCTCCTGGCAGGATGTGATATCTCCATGGATCACCAGGGGGAGCCCACTAATAATACAATGATGGAGGGCTCAATTATGCCAACTCTCCCTGGAAACAGCCTATCTTTCTCTTTCTTCATGTCAAACCATCATAGAAGTAGTGCTCTTGGGAATAATTTCCCCTTTTTTCCACCACAAAGGTGTGTCAGTGAACAAGAGTGCTGGTCACTGTGCCATGTTGGTAAAATCTGAATATCACACGCTGTTGGTAAAAAGCAAAGAATTATCAAATGCCACAATTCCTTGAATTGATTATATGAATAAGGAATGGGAAGTCTCTGTCAGCAAACTGTTATTCCTCTCATCTCTTACAATTGGCCAGATTGTCTAAAAACATATGGAGGGTCACTAAATTCCCAATCCTGCAGTAGAGCTTTGAGGCTGAGGATGGACTTTCTGATGTATGTGCCCAACTTGGTAGGCACAGTCACAAAATTCATTTTCATTAACCATAGCCAGCCTTGGTACATCTAGAAGCAAGAACATACAGCTGCATCCAAAAAAAAGTATTGCCTTGTTTGTCCTTCAGAAATAAGCAAATTAATCTGAAGAATGAAGCAAGGACTGTTAACCTTTCAGGTTCCGCATGACATGGTCTGGGTGCACTGAGGAGAATAATAAACAGAACATAAGCTAAGGATGCTAAACTAACATAGGTAATGAAGCAGGTTCAGACATTTATATGATTTGAAGCATGAAAAATGAAACAAAATGTACTAGTTGGTTAGCGTGAAACTCAAAATACTGGATTACATTTGTATCACTTAGCACTAGGTCATGTATGGGTGATGCATTTCAATTTTTGAACGTTAGATTCATACTGGGAATGAACTGCAGAATAAAGATGCTTCACAAGTCCTGGTCATCCAGGATAAATTTATAGCTTTTTAAGGTTTGTATTGATAATTGGAAAGCTTGATTTAAGGAATATGAAACTGTCTAAGTATAGTGTCTTTGGGCCAAAGAAAAGAAAAAGAGAATCATTGCAAGAGCATTTCACCAGAAGCAGTCCATTAAACCATTATTTCTGTGAATACAGAAAGGTATGTAAACAAAAATATTTCCAGTGCTACTGTCAATCATTCATTAGCAATTAATTAGAAAACGTTTAAGGAAAGAAGGACTAGATAATCTCCCATTGGCTCCTAAGGGACGTGTAGGTGACGTGAGTTTGATAAACCTAATCAAGAATCGGCATTGTTGCCATTTAAAGTTCTGCCTCTTTCCTCCTTCAGATAAGCTTCTCTAGTTATTTATCTGTGTCACTATTTGCCATATGTAATCTTCCTTGGCTTAACTATGGAAATAATGGCTGAGAGGGATCTGTAGTGTCAAGGTTTTTGTTGTTGTTGCTTTCTAAGATAAGGAATAAAGTTCAATAAAGAGAACAAAGGAGGAATATAAAATAAGGCAGCCCAGCTAACTGGAATACATTATTGCAAATAAATTCTGCTTACCTTAAGTTCCATACTTTGTTTGGTTAACTGGTACACATTACATAGCATGAAAGATCAAAAGCTTTATCACTTGTAATTCACTCCAGTTCCTTTAACACATGAAAGGCCACACACACCCCTCCACCATCTGCTTATTTCACATGGAAAGTGGTTATGTTGGCAAAAAAAGGGGTGGGGGTGGAGGTAGCATTAAGCTTGTCCAGGGTTTCTTGGTTGTATAAAGTAACCACCACTTCAGTAGAAACCGCTCCTATGTAGGATTGTTGCTCTCCAGGAGAAGAAAGTGTTGTTGCTCTTCATGGAGAATTGGTGCTCCTCTCATTTTTAAAGAAATCTGGGTGAGTAACAAATGAACAGATCTGAAGAGGTCCCATTATCTACAAAAAGTTGAAGTAGATTGGTATCAGTTCTTAACTAGCTATGCCAGGTTTAGATTTTTAGAGCTAATCGCAATATAATATGCTAAACGGTATAGAATAATGGGACTTGTGAGATGCTGTCAAGCAGCAGAAAAGCACAAGGACATTTAATAGACTTTACTATTTTGTTTGTAATCATATTATTGTCTCCATAAGAGCCAGGAACCTGTTAGTGTTTAAGAATGCACTGGCCCCCCAAACAGTCTCATTGGTGTAATCACAACAATACAGTGAAATAACATGTTTGGTTATGAGCCAAATAAGCTGATAAGAAATCTCATTTAGGAAAGAATTTTTTTTATGAATACTCAAACTCTGGATGGACATGTCTACCTACCTTTCAGTTCTGAGCTGCCATAGGTAGCAACATTAATTTTGAGTCATTCCAGTTTTTTTGGGCCCTTCACTTCTGGTGACATTATTTTGAGGAACAGAAGGGATACAGCTACATTAGTCCTAACATCACCCCCACACACACCCACACACAAACAGGTACCCCCTTTTGTTCTCTTCCTTCAACGATCACCTTAATGTTGCCCCCAGGGGAGAATTTGTCACATTAAGGCACTGGAACATTTCATATTCTTGAGAACAGTCTCACAACATCCCCATAAGCATCATGATCCATTAGAAAAGTACCCTCCTCCTGTTTTCTGGGACCTTTGTTGATAAATTGATGCCTTCTGCCAACCCTCAGCTTCACCATAGTTTCCATCATCAAACAAGATTAATGGGGAAAGTGGGACTAAGTATTTGGTTTGGGCAGCTATAACTTTACTGGTACACATAACATGTCATAAAGGTGGAAAGTCTTATCACTTGCTATTACAGTGTTAGAGCCAGTCTCTTATTGTAAGCCAGACTTATTTTAGAGAATGGATTAGATTTTAGTAGTGCCAGAGATTCTAATTAAGAGGGGTTTTTAAAACCCCTATAAGAAGGTTAAATTCAGTTTCTTCCTTATTCAAAATTAAACAGCATCAAAGAATTTTGTGCAGCAGAAAAACTTTGGATAAACTATAGCGCTAAAATCCCATTACAAAAAAGTAGCCAACAGGTGGACAAGGATCAGTTTCTTTCTGCCACATCTGAGTCTTGTTGACCTCAACCATATGATCTCTTTGGAAAATAATTACAGAAACAAAAATGGGGGCTTTTACATTCAAGACAGAATGACACATTATTCAAAATAAAAGATGTCTGCCTATAATGAAAACTATTGCCTAATGCTGTTAAGAAAATACTTCCTCCCCTGCATTTCAGTGAGGTCTTTGAAAAAAGGCATCTCTGTTGAACAGCCTTTTCTTCCTTGGTGTTAGGAGGTTAGCAATCAGAAATACTCTGTTAATACAATTTTGCTTTGAGATAAGTAAAACCTGGAAGGGTAGTTAAACTGCTACTGGAACATGCACAGTAAGCCTTTTAACATACTCTGCTTCTACAGTTGGTTTTTCTTCATTTCTTTTGATATTGTTGCTAAGACATTTTAATTATTCCCTTTCAGATGAAGTTGAAATCACCTCTGGGTCAGTGTCAAGTGCCTCTTCAGTAAGCACAACCTCGCTGGATACCTTGTATACTGGCTCAACAGAATCAGGCCTCCCGACAGCTACCCCCAGCCCCAGCAACACCCCTCCCCAGTTCCCAGCAGAAGTGCCCACACAATGGAATCTCATACCTTAGAGGTTAGTCCGGTAGTGCAAAGGAAGCATAGGAGTGCAAGCAAATCCCCCCAGATCAAGAGATCTGCTCCACGGCCTCCTCTGCAAATGGACATCTCACGTGCAAATAATAAGATCATGCAAGCCAAAGACACTGTGCCAGTTGCTGCTGCTGCAGGCTTGGAAGTCTTTGAATCTCTCTGCCTGGAAGAAAAGAAGTCAGATTGTTTGGAGGACGTGGAAAGGGAATCATCTGGCATCATAGTGTCTGTGCCAAAGACAATAGGTGCTGAATTGATTGAACTAGTACGCAGAAACACAAATCTGAGCTATGAGCTCTCTCGAGTTGCCATAGGTGTGGTAATTGGCCATATTCAAACTTCCGTTCCAGGCACCAGCAGCGTCATGGAGCAGATTCTCATCTCACTAGTGGAAAGCAAGGTAGGCGTAAGTCCTTGATTTTTGTTCTGTTGTATATATATACTACAGTCTACTTTAATTGGAATGCTTAAGAAAGTGCTTGTTAAAGTTTAAGAAATGTATATAATACTTCTGCAATGCTTCTTCCATGGGTTTCAGAAATAATTCAAGGAAAAGTAAATCAAAAGTTCTCAGGTAGGGAATATAAACCTACTAGCACACATAATAATGTTCAAATGACTACCTGGCAGCACTATGTGTGTGTCTTTCACAATAGATGTTGGGGGGAGGTTTCTGGATTTTTTTGCAGTGGACTGAAACAATTTTCCAAGGCTTATTGGCTGCTGAGTTTGGTTTTGGAAGGCATGTTTGAAAAGAGAAGTGAATGAGAGGTGAAATGCTTTAAGCAACACCAGAAGCATAGGTCATTGTCTGTTTTGCATAAAATAATTGTATGAGGATTCCTATACCAGAAGTGTCTGGAGCTCATTCAGGTGGGTAGGGTGCGAGCCAAGGAATCAACAGAGATGGAACCAACTCCTTTCAGTACTTAGCTTACTACAAGGAATCGGAATCTAAGTAAAATGTAGAATAGTCTTGATTCAGAAGGGCTATGAAGTAGGGTTAGTCATGGTAGAAAAGATGTATGGGAACTAACCTTTACTGCCAGCCCTTGCCCACTAGGCACACCACTGTTTGAAGAAGGAGGTGTTCGGTCATAAGGTTTTCGGAAGCCTAACCTATCTTGTGAAGTTCCTCACCAAAGTTTTAAAGAGAGTTTGAGGGAAGGTGAGAAGAATAATGAAAGCTGCAGGCCATTGGGGTTTGATGGTTCAGAGAATAAGGCCACCATCAACAGAGCAGTCTTCTGGATCTACAGTAGCTAGCAACCCATATTACAGAAAGGGAAAATTCCCATACTTTTAAGACTACGACTCTAAATTTGAATACTAGGACCAGGCCAGGATTAGCACAGCAGGCTAAACAAATGGGCTTCAGAAAAATCCTGCCGAACGAAAGCTAACCCGCCATTAGCTCTAGCTTACCTGCCCTCCTAGCAAGTCGAAAACAGAAAATGCAAATCGATAAAATAGGTACCACTTTTAGTGGGGAGGTGATAAAGACATCCTTAAGGACATCGCTCAGAGGAAAACTCCTCGGAATGGAAGATGGAGCAACAGCACACACACACTGTAGCTGGAGTCTAGTATAGCTTCCAACATGCCAGAAATAAGATGTAAAACTGTTTTTACCTGTATTTGTGTTGTTTATCCTTGTTAATTGTATAATCGGCATTGAATGTTTGCTGTATGTGTATTCTGTAAGTTGCTCTAAGTCCCCTTTGGGGTAAAAAGGGCAGGTTAGTGGCTAATTCACACACCAGTAAAGAGAAAATGAAATGCATGAACTTGAAGACTAGGTCTTTAAAGTAGAGTGTGAGTTGGCAAAGGCAACAAAGATAAAGAATGCTTGAGAAAAGTTGTCTCTTGAATTCATAGCAGCCAGAAGTGTGCAGTGAACAAACAGGATATTGATAAGAATTTTAAGACTGTTTCTACAAACCACTGGTGCATTTGAAAATCATGAGTGCAAATGTAAAAGGAATGAAATTCAGACAGCAACAGAGAGATTGTTGATCCCACATTTTTCTGTCCCTTCTATAGAGTGACAGTACAACTAACCATCTGTAGCCATGGATTTTGCATCCATGGATTCTATCATCCACAGGTTGACATGTATTGAACTGGGGTGGGGGAAAATCTTGATTTCCGGGACAGGAGCCTCCTACAGGGGCTCCCTGCTCGCAGATTCCAGATTCCGTCCCTAGACCATCTGAGACCATCCCTCTTACCGAGATGGACCAACAACCGGTTGGAGTAGACCCCCGTACCCCAGAAGGGGCCGGTGTGGGTCCCCAGCACGAGGTGGTTGGCTCAGAGGTGCCTGTGGACGATGATGAGGCCTTTTATCTCTTCCTTCTGGGCTTGGAGGCTGAGTTGAAGGCGAAAAAGGCACCGAGGTCCCCGAGAGATCTACTCTCCCTCCCCCACCGCCGCCTCCTCCCCCCTTGCTTCCCGACCACCAACGGGACCACCAACGGGACCCCAGATAACCACCTGCCCCTTGCCCATGGGAAGGTTTCCGCTGACCCTCCCTCAGCTCTGGGCAGAATTTGGCTTACTAGAGGCGCAGTTCACGACCTTCGGAGAGAGGCTGAGACTTACCTTGGAGGGTGCTGCAGACGCGGTGGATGGCGACCCGCGCCGGGCCCAACCCCAGATAGTGGAGGCCTCCAGGAGTCAGCCTGCCCGATGAACGGGACGAATGCAGAAAAGGGCCAGGGCATGACCACCCGGACCTCTAGTCCCGACCCTGGAGAATTACAGTGGGACCACTCCTGGGACTTGCAGACCGACGAGCAGCAGGCCACCCTAAATGAAAGACCAGCCCCAGGAGCCATGGCGTTATCCGAGGAGGCGACGGAAGATCTTAATCCTCGATCGCTGGGTTGTGTCTTCGGGGAGGACTGTCCAATCGCACAAGCAGGCCTCAACCCGGGTGAGTGTCCCTGGTCCGCCTGCCGGGGTCTGAAGGGAGCTCGCCCGGCCAGTCAGCTGGAGGTGGGAGAGATGGAGACTTTTGATATTGACTCGGTCCTGGAGCGACGCGCAGGCCTTCGGCCGAGGCGCCCATCTCTCTCCCTCTCGATAAGAAGAGAGTTGGTAGAGAGGCTGAAGATGGCGCCCGACCTTGAGGACGCGCTGGGAGAAGGCATGCCTCCCCCACCCTCAGGAATGAGGGGTGCGGAACTAAAGCGCAGGCGCACCAGACACCAGCGGCGGCGCCGGAAAAGAAGCATTCTTCCGACAGCCCCTTTGCCTGAGGTCATGGAGGCGGCACCGGATGAGGCGACGGAGGAGAGGCGGGAGGATCCGCCGGTCGTGATGAGTCCACCAGATGCAGCGGTAGGAGGGACACAGGAGGTCCTCCCAGCCATGTCCCCCAGGGAGGGAAAAGACAGGAAGCGGCGCCCCCGGAAGTGTCGTAGGCGAAGAGCACGCCGAAGAGAGAGAGGCCGAGAGAGAGGCCCTCCCCCATCCGGGGAGGAACAACATCGCCACCTGGTGGACGGAGGCCCCTCATTACCCTCGTTGCCAGGAAGGCAACAAATGGAACTCCAAGGGGCGGGTGGAGAGCCTCAAGCAGCAATGACTGACCGAGAGGCTCCAACCATGATGACACTCCAAACTGCCGCTCCCAGCCAGGAGAGACTATCCATAAGGGACAGCCCCCATCAGCTTCTACCTCAAGAGCGATGTCCATCTAATCCGAGGGTGGGAGAGGCAGCCCCCAGCGCAGCCCACCCTAACTCTCCAACGAGGCGAGAGAGAGGGAATTTCAGATCCAGGACTTTTTGGGGAGCAGAATACCAACACTGGAGCCGAAGGGCCCAGTCTGCCCCACTTCCCCCACTTTGTGGCCCTAAGGTGGGCCCTGGTAACAGTAGCTCGCCAAATCTGACCTCTGGACTTCCTTTAGCCCGACCTGAGCAAAACTCTGGGGGTTAGAGAGGAGTTGCGAACGAGATTGCCTGGCCCTCAAACTAACTCTAGTCATAAATCACAAAGAGTGATCCAGCGCGCTCCCCTTTTCAGAGGTTGAGCAAGGCGCGGACACTTAGAGATTCAGGGATGGGCTTTGCAGGGGCGGGCTATTCGGGTGATCTCGGGCAGGGGCAGTGGGACGGTAGCCGTAGGTCTTATGAGAGAGGACCGAACCGAGTAAGGGCTCGTCCACCCTCTGACCTACGTGCTATTCCAAGACACGCAGATGGAGAGCTCTCATCTACCTCTCCTCCAACTCTGATACTAGCCAATACCAGATCCGTGCGTAATAAATCCGCCACCATCAGGGATTTCTTGCTGGAGAGGAAGGCCGATCTGGCCTGCCTCACAGAAACATGGCTCCAGGAGGGAGACGGGGTCATCTTGCACGAGCTGGCATCTCCTGGGTTTACGGCTAGTTATCAGATGAGGACAGAGAGGCGGGGGAGGTGTTGCCATCCTCAGTCGAGACAATTTTAATTCTAGGACGATTCCGGTAGCGAACATTCCAGGCATGGAGTGCTCTGGCCTGGTGTGGGACCTTGGTGAGAGTGTGGCCTTCCTGCTGGTGTACCGTGCACCCAACGCACCGGCGGGGAGTCTACCCAGGCTGCTGGAGGTGGTGGCGGAGTGGGCATTGCGGTTCCCCAGGCTTATGGTTCTGGGGACTTTAATGTCCACGCCGACACCGCCTCGACAGTAGCCTTGGATCTAGTGTCTACCATGGAGGCACTAGGTCTCTCACTGTAAGACCGGTCCCACTCACCAGGCTGGGCACACCTTGGATTTGATTTTCGCTGCCGGAATTGGTGTGACCCCAGCCTCTATTATAGAGGTTCCATGGTCGGATCACAAGGTCCTAGAAGTCCGTCTGGAGCTGGCCTCACCTCTCGGTAAGGGTGCCGAACCTATTATGGTTCGCCCGAGGGAGACTTATGGAACCCATTCGGTTCCTGAATGCTCTAAGGGAATGGGAGCCCCCAGCGATTCCGTCGATGGGCAGGTGGAACACTGGAATGCCAGTCTTTCCGCCGCCCTTGATGAAATCGCCCCAGACGCTCTCTCATCCCTCGGACTAATCGCTCGCCTTGGTTCTCTGAGGACCTGCGGGCGATGAAACGGAGGAAGAGACAGCTAGAGGACGTGTGGCGGAGACTCCGTGACGAAGCTTCGAAATCAGCTTATAAGCTGTTTAAAAGGATTATGAGCATGCTATCAAGGAAGCAAAATAGTCATATTATTCCTCCTTAATAGAGTCGGCTAGTTCACGCCCGGCTCAACTTTTAAGATAATTCGGTCTCTGACAGCGATCCCTACTGTCCCAAATGATAGGGGTTTGGCTCCGACAGCTGAGGCTTTTCAGAACTATTTCACCGACAAGATTTCGTTGCTCCGCCGGGATATCCCCGCTACTTTTGCTACAGTTAGCGAACTCGAGACTCCGCCGCCACTCGGCGGCCCACCTTCACCCGTTTCCAATTGCTGGACGCAGCAGCTGTCGATAAGTTACTTGTTGCAGCTAGACCAACTACTTGCTCCTCGACCCGTGCCCCTCCTGGCTTATTAGACCTTGCCAGGAGAGGTTACGCGACCCCCTGGGCACGATCTTAAATAGCTCCCTTGAGCAAGGAGTCTTCCCAGGGGATTAAAAGAGGCTATGGTAAGACCGCTGCTGAAGAAGCCGAATTTAGACCCTTCGGCTCCCTCAATTACCGGCCTGTTTCCAACTTGCCTTTCCTGGGCAAGGTGATTGAGAGGGCAGCAGCGGATCAGCTGCAGCAGTTCTTAGAAGACACAGCTGGATTTGATCCCTTCCAGTCCGGCTTCCGTATTGGGCACGGGACGGAGACCGTGCTTGTCGCCATTACAGACCAACTTCGCCGCCAGCTGGACCAGGGTGGATCGGCACTGCTTGTCTTGTTAGATCTGACAGCAGCGTTTGATACAGTAGACCATGCATTGTTGACCCACCGCCTATCCGCTTCCGGATTCAGGGGGACTGCCCTTATCTGTGTGGCCTCCTTTCTCCGGGATCGGGGACAGCGTGTGGAGGGGGCGGGATGGTCTCCAGGCGGCTCCCACTTAACTGTAGGGTCCCCAGGGGGCCATTCTCTCCCCCTTATTATTCAACGTTTATATCGCCCCCTGGCCCAGCTGGCCCGCGACTTTGGTCTGGAGTGTTATCAGTACGCTGATGACACCCAGCTTCTGCTGCGAATGGACGGCAGGCCGGATACCGTACCCGATTGCTTCCATCTGTGCCTCGAAGCCGTGACTGGTTGGCTGCGGGCCAGCCGGCTGAAGGTGAATCCGTCGAAGACGGAGATCCTATGGCCTGGTCGGCCTGGCCGGGATGAGTGCCGGTTGCCTACTCTGGACGGCGAGCAATTAAGCACGTCGTCAATTGTTAAGAGCTTGGGTGTTCAGTTCGACTCCCTGCTGACCATGGAGACCCAGGTCTCCGCGGTCGGCAGGGTGGCGTTCTACCACCTACGTCAGGCTAGGCGACTGGCCCCCTACCTGTCCAGGAATGACCTGGCTACGGTGATCCAAGCGACGGTCATCTCGAGACTAGACTACTGTAACGCCTCTACGTTGGCCTTCCCTTGGCGGCGATTCGGAAACTCAAGCTAGTGCAGAATGCCGCTGCTCGCCTGCGGCAGGAGTGCCGGTGAGGCAGCACATTACGCCCATCCTCCAGCAACTGCACTGGCTGCCAATTGAGTACCGAATCACCTTCAAGGTGCTGGTGTTGACCTTTAAGGCCTTATGCGGTCTAGGGCCTGCGTACCTCTTGGACCGCCTTGCCCCATACGATCCCCGAGATCACTCCGCTCAGCAGAGCAAAACCTGCTGGAGATTCCACCGATCCGCCTCTGCCGCCTATCATCAACTAGGCAGCGCTCCTTCTCAGTAGCAGCTCCAACGGCCTGGAATGCCCTGCCGGAGGAGGAGGCTAGAGCCATACGGGAGCTCGCCCCCTTCCGCAGGGCCTGTAAGACCTTCCTTTTCAAGCAGGCCTTCGGTTGACATATAACGCCTCTTGCCTTCAATCGATTTATGACTCTGTGTTACCGTTTTTGTCACTTAGTGTAATTTTAACAATGTTTTAATGATGTTTTTAGTATCATTTTTGTTATTTTTATGGTTATAGCATTGTTTTATTTTGTTCGTGAGTCGGCATGAGTGTTGCCTGCCGATCACTATGTATGTCTTGTAACCCGCCACGAGCCCTCGGGAAGAGGCGGAAGACAAATGCAAATAATAAATAAATAAATAAATAAATATTAATGTAATGGGACTTCAGCATCCATAGATTTTGGTATCCTTTGTGGAGGTGTCTTGGAACCAACCTCCTGCAATACCAAGGAGCCAGTGTAAGAGTAATGTTCTCCATATTACAGTTCTGTGGTGTTGAGCATGTACAGCCACCACTCATGATTATCAGCAACTAACAAGTTCCCACTGACAAGTTTCCACTGGATGGGAAGGATGGAGGGCTAAAACTTCTACTGATCAGCTCCTCTTCAACACCACACTAATAGCATAGGCTACCTCTTTTATTTCTATGACAAGTATATTATGTACATTCAATTTCCTCATTTAGTGTGCTCAATAACTTATTATATAAAACTTAAAATATAATAGAGCTTAAAGTGTCATTTGTACAGGGGAGGAAGAACCGAGATGGATTGGTCTGTCAAGCCAGCTTTCCTTTTCTCATTCTTCTGAAATATGCTGAGATGGCCTTAACGCCTGCAGCAGGCACCAGGGCCCTAAGGTTGTTATCATGCAGCAAACAACCCAAATTGCTGAAGGACTGGAAAGATGTTGTTAAAGCAGGAAGAAAACCCCCCTGCTCATATCCATTTATGGGACAGTCTGGTTGATGTGAAATTGGAATGCCAAAATATTACTGATTTTTTTAGGAAGATGGAATAAGTCTCTCTCTTGCAATATTCAACTTCGTTCTCCCTGGATCAGAAGAGCTATTTTCATTTTCCATCTAAATGTTACAAATAGTGAAATCATGGTTTTGAAAATGTATGAAAGTAGCATAAAGGGAGGCATTATCATTTCTGTATTTTTTCATAAAGAAATAGCTGAACTGTCGAACAGTTTACAGGCCATGCCACTAAATAAGTAGAAAACAGGATAAGGTCATAAGACCTTTATAATGACCTTATGGTAATAAGCAACTTATACAGCATTAGGCATCTAGGGAAAGAACTGCTAGGCATGGAAATTTCAATGTGAAAGCAATGAAGCAGGAGCGTTAATAACCTCGTATTTTCCCTCGATACAGATTGAACATCTCTTATTAAAAATTCCAAATTCTGAAATTCTCCAAAACATGAAATTGTCCACAAGGATGGCTTCAGATAGTGACCACTTTACTTTCTAATGGTTTAGTGTACACACACATTTTTTCATACACAAAACTATTGAAATATTCTATAAAATATATAATTACGTACATATATGCAAATACAGGGTATTCCAAACTCCAATACATATTTGGTCCCAAGCATTTCAGATAAGGGATACTCATCCTATACACAGAACATGGATTCCTAATCCTCAGGTGATGAGTCTCATGGCTAGGATAGTACCACGCCAATGCTATTCCAAACTCTGGAAGAGCCCTTGAGTTTTCCTTCTCTTATGCTTCAAGTGGCTCGGGCCCTGGATCTTCCAACAGTACTGTCACCCACCCTGGTAGATGACCCATTGTTTCCAGCTGACTGCAGCATGTCCCAGCACCAACAGTTTTCCCTGCATTACCTAACCTGCAGGGAGACACCGCCATCAGTTGTTCCTGCCATTTCCAGGTGTATTGATTCTCTCTACTTGATGGATATGTCCACTGTTTCTTGACTGGCAAAGACATCTAAACCAAATGCAGTTGTTATGGATGTCATGCAACCAAGGCGCTCAAGAAAGCCTCATGCTATTCCCCCAGATAGGGGGTAGGAAAGTGGATGCTTTGGGGAGGAAAGTACACATCTCTGCAAGCTTGGTCACTCGTTCCGGTCATTACAATGCCTGAATGGGGGCATACCTGATGTTCCTCTGGAACAAACTGGTCCTATATTTCGACTACTTACCAGAACAGTACCAGCAACTTGCTAGAGCTTTTCATCATGAAGCTGTAATGTTGACAGGCTTGCAGAAAGACATGGCAAAGCATGAGGTTGACATCACAGGTAAACTTCGCCTCTGCCATGGCAGTTAGGAGACATGCATGGCTCTGAGCCTCCACTCTCTCTGAAGAGGGCAAGGCTATGGCAGAAGATTTACCTATGGATGATAAAAGCCTCTTCTATCCGGATACTGACTCATAGCTTAAAGGCACCCATGAGCTCCAGCATGCTGCGCATAAGTTTGGGTTTCTTCATCATGACGTCAAACACCTCCATCTCACAACATAGCGAATCTATTCCTGCACCTCTGACCAAGTGAGAACTATTCTTGATCTCGCGTACAGACTCTTGACCAAGAGATCCTATGCATATAAATGGAAGCATTTCACAATCTTCGCTTAGGAATGCCGGCTTGACCCTTGTTCAGCACATATATCATTGCTTCTAGACTGTTACTGTTGTAGGAATTACTGTTGTAGGAATAACCTGTCTGGTTTCCCAGCTAGCCGTGAAGAGAGAACTTCCAGTCAGATTCCTAATATGAAAGCTTCTTGCTACTGGCAGAATTACACAGAAGTGTTCACAGAGGAATTCGGATGCAGAAAACTATTGTTTATTCCAAAGTTCAGATTAAATTATAACCTTATATATAATTCGTAATATCACTGTAAGCAAAAGTGGATCTTTCTATTTCTGGGGCCATGTGAGATGGGGGTAATTGCATTTTCAAACTTGATAAAGCTGCTGTATCTACATTTAGTTTGAGTTTCAATGAAAACCTTTAACCAGTTTTTACTACAGCTTTTTATCCTTCCTTCTCCCAGTCTACCAACTGTCCATAATTTGATTCTGTCTGTATCTAATGGCTTGGACTAAAGGCAAGCACCTTTTTGCTGACCATAGTCTAGTAAAACAAATTTCTACTACCAAGACTAATCGTTAATTTGACAGCTGGGATGTGTGAAGTCTCTGCTGACTTCTCAAGTGATAGTAATGTTTGAGTTGCTCAACAGTTCTTGCCATTCTGACCTTGTTTACAAAAAAGGAGTGTGGCTTTTTCATCATTGGAAATTATGGGGGAAACCAAAAGCATCACAAAGGTTAGAGTAATAGAACAGATCAGCAGGTCAGTGGGGCTTTTTTGGCTCAATTGTGAAATGTCCTAGTTGTAGATTGCCCTGTCTTGAATGCCCAGCTGGCACCAAAATCAGCCTAATCTCAGCACCAATTTAAAACTTGGCCACACATTCAAGAACCAAAGGCTGAGAACCACTAACCCAACCTTTAGTGAGGTTGAATCCAGAGGGCAAGCTTCTAAGAGATTATTCTGTGCAAAGATGGGTACAGAATAAATACCTTCAAGTGAACAAGCAAATTCCTTTCTACAGTCGAACAGTAATTCATCCCATCAGCACTTTCAGCAGTAAAACCTATATCTTCTCTTGTCTCTTATTGCCAGTTCATGTGGTGTAAACTGATCTGACAGCTGATGTACTGTTTGTGATTGGTTGGCAGGGTGTATAATACAGGTGCAAAGTACTTTTCTGCAAGATAAAACAGCTGCTGTTTCAGGGTGTGAAGAAACCCTGGTCATGGTCTGCTATTCAGGGAAGTCAAGTAATATCCTATTCTATTTATTTGTGGAAACAGAACAGGTGTCTTCATCATTGTACAGAGATGCAAATGTTTGTGTTGGCCACCTGCATCTTGCTAGCTTTTTTAAAATAGTTTGTATTGACGACACTGCCAGAAGCCAGAATTGGTATCAGTGTGCTATAAACTTTCTTCATTGCATATATTCAAGATATAACTTATAACCATTATAGATTGTTTGGGCAAGGCAATATTGTAACATTGATGTCTTCTAGATTTATTCCCAGCCACAAACACTTTGGAACCTTACTCCTCATTTTATTCTCCTTACAGATTACTAGTCTTTCC
>JARBWK010002036.1:0-16433 GCA_030556195.1 Anolis apletophallus
ATTAAGATCATCTGGGGAGGCCCTGCTCTCGACCCCCATCTACGACGCAAATGCATTTGGCGGGGACGAGGGACAGGGCCTTCTCAGCGGTGGCCCCAGTGACATTAGATCAGCCCCTTCTCTTTTGGCCTTCCGAAAAAAAGTCAAAACTTGGCTATTTGAACAGGCATTTGGGATGGCAGTGTAACTGTCATAGGATTTGGAACTTGATTATGAGATCGGACTATGTTTGGAGACGTATTGATGTTTTATTATTGTTATGATTTTAATCAATGTGTTAATGTTTTAAATCTGTTTTAAATGTTGTTTTTATGATGTTGTTGTAAACCGCCCCGAGTCACCTTTGGGCTGAGAGGGAGCAGTATACAAATGTGCTAAATAAATAAATACCATCATTGTAAAGCAAACTTATGTCTGCAGGAATTAGAATTCAGTGGTTCGATAAACATTCACATCCAGTTGCGGCTGCTGTTACATTACCATGGACTTCATAACATTGCGCTTGAGAAAATGAGGGGCGGGTGAAAAGAGTGGAGTTTCATGGGGTTGTGTCTTTAAAGAAGGCAAAGAAGTTACTCACTCCTATCACTAAGATTGCCTCCTCCAGTTTCTAACTCAACTATCCATTTAATTTCCATCACATGGGCAGACAATGACTTCTCCCAATTCAAGGATATCAGCACACTTTTAAAAACAGGCATCTTTTAAGGCAGCCCTGCCTTCAAACACCTCAATACAGTAGTTCTCAGCCTGTGGGTCCCCAGATGTTTTGGTCTTCAACTCCCAGAAATCCTAACAGCTGGTAAACTGGTTTGGGGTTTCTGGGAGTTGTAGGCCAAAACACCTAGGGACCCACAGATTGACAACCACTACCTTAACAGAAACATCTTTCTTAAGGTGGCACTGGGGTCATTTGAACTCAAGCCTCTTCCACTGAAATAGAACCACATTTCTTAAGGTGGCACTGGGGTCATTTGCACTCAAGACCCTTGACTAAAACAAAAGTTTATATATCTGTTGAAGGTTGGCAAGACATAGCAGCACCTTTCTTAAAGTGACACTTTCCCTGGGATCGTTTGAACTAAGATTTCCTCCCATCGTCCCTCATAAATTTTGATTATTTATCTTTTTTATTTTAAAAAATCACTCCAGATCGGAGGACATTGTTTTAAATTAACGGTAATCTTTCCCAGGCCTTTGCACTGGCGATCGTAGCAAGCATTTTGAAAATAATCCTGATGTTTCCCAAAGCCTCTGCATTGTCAATCTGGGTAAATGGGCATTTTAGCTCCTCCTACACAAGCAGGCAATACAAGCGGGCAACAGTGATTATCATCACCCTGAGAAATTGGCCATTTGGCCATTCTCTATGTGGGGAATTTAAAAATAAGTCACTTGCCAATCAACTCAGGAATTGTTGGAAAAACCAACACTTTAGAACCACAAAATACCTCATCCCTGTCAGGATTGGGAAACCTGAGCTTGGATGAAGTCCAGGTTAGGGAAGTGAGGTAACTCCTCCAAGCAAGGACATTGGACATTGGGACCGGTGACACTGACTTTGTGACCCCTGGGGTCATGCCCCTGTGGATTACTGGGATTGCTGACTCACTTGGGGCTGATGTAACCCCTGCCCAGATGTTGCATGGGTTGGGGAGGGGCTATGCGGGTATAAAAGGTGTGTTTGGGTGGCGGGCCGGTGCTTTAGCTTCACATGTCTCGTACCTTCAATAAAATCGTGTTGGACCAAGAAAACATCTTCGTGTGATCCCTACCGTGTGTTGGAGAGTCGTTACAGAAGCTAAAGCCCCTTTTCAACTATCCCAACAATGGAGAGGTTGGCTTGGAAGCAAGAAGCGTATTTGGATCAGGTTGTGGTAGATCCCGGCGAAGTCCGGAGGATTGAGGAGTGGGAATGGACCACTTTGGACCAGGTGGGAGTCCCGGATGCTTCCGGAGGCGATGGCGTCGCATTGAGATGAGATGGAGAGAGCTCCGTGAAGGGGAGCGGTTGTGGGATGCTCAGGTGAGCAAAACGTTGGCCTGCCGGAGGAAGAGCGTGAAATCGCCAGCAGGAAGAGAGCGTAGGGCGCTCAGCGGATCGAGGAGCGTAGGAGCTCAGCGGATCGGGAGCGTAGGAGCGCTCAGCAGGCCGGGGCGTTGGAGCGTTCGTCTGGCAGAGGTCAGGAGGATCTGGAGGCATGCGGTGCCAGAGGGGGTCAGGAGGACCTGACAGAGGGGGTAGTGAGACCCCAGAGCCTGAGTCACCATCTAGGCTGGATGTGTTGAGTTGCCAGATGGAACGGTGGTGCAGACGGTCAAACGGATGTCTCAGGTGATGTTCCAGAGAGATCAGAGAGAATCGATGTGGAAGGCCCCGGGAGGAGGAGACTTCACTTACCATGCGTGAATGGATGGTGGATCTTCAGTCGAGTGTCCTAGATCTCCTTTGGGAGTGAGGAACAGAGACAGAAGTCCAGTGAGCCCAGTCCCAGGCGGCGCATTAAGCAGCCAGTAGGGATGGGAAGAGGCATTTCCGGTCCGAGGGACTATCCAGGGAGAGGAGTAGTTTCCCAAGAGTTCGGTGGCCGCATGAAGAAGGAGCCGTTGCGGGTGGAGTTTGATGGCGAAGCTAGTAAAGTCGCCTTCTTCATCGCAGCGGTGCAAGACCACATGGAAGACTACGGTCATCTTTATCCCAGCGAAGGCAGCCAAGTGCGGGCCGGTGGAGCTGTGTTCAAGGGTCGGGCAGCTGAGTGGTATGTGCAGTGCCACGACCGGAGGGACCCTTGCTTGAGATCGGGTGAGAGAGAGTTCCTGCGAGCAATCCGGAATCGGTTTCGGGATCCGCTGGAGCGGATCAAGGTGAAGGAGGCGTTGCGCTGTTTGTCCCAGGGATCCAAATCGGTGACGGAGTACGCCGAGGAGTTCATGGGACTAGCTGGAAAGGTGGCGGAATGGTCCCAATCCACTCTTTGGAGCTGTTTAAGGATGGTCTACGGAAAGAGATCCTTGAGTGGTGCTTACACCGTGATGATCCAGGAGATCTGGACGGATGGGTCCAGTTGGCTGGCAAGGTGGAAGGAATCCTTGCCCAAGTGCAGCGGCGTAGATTCCAGCCTATGAGGTCTCGTGGAGCTGGCCGTGGGGTGGTTCAGGACCGAGGCAGAGGTGGAGAGACTAAGCGAGGCAATGATGATCGATCCAGTAGTGGGAAGAAGCCTATGTTCGGAAGAGGACTTTGTTTTCCTGCAATCAGCCTGGACATTTTGCTTCCCAATGCCGGCGCGAAAGTCAGGATTGGGCCCAGTGAAAGAGGCTGCAGCTAAAGCAGTCCTCATGGACAGAGATGAGTAAAAGCGTTGGGGTGAGAACTAATATCCAATGTACCCTGGGGATATATGGGGGAATAGAGTGATAGAAAGGAAAGCTTTGGTGGACTGTGGGTGCTCAGAGAATATGATGTCCCCAAGTTAGTGAAGGAGTGGGGAGGTGAGACACAGCCATTAAAGACATCGGTTACTTTACACAGTTGGATGGGTCGTCTATAGAGGGAGGACCGTTCTCTGTGGGGACAAAAAGGTTTAAAGGGGCGGGTAGGACCCTGGGAGGAATATTGATTTTATAATGGCGATAAAAGGACATGAGGTGGTATTGGGTCTGCCTTGGTTGGGCCAGGTGAATCCTAAAATAGATTGGAAGGCGGGGACGGTGCAGTGTGCCCCTAATATGAAAGAAAGGGTTGAAAGTGAAGTGCAGGGAGTGCCAGTTGAGTATCAGGATTATGCAGACGTGTTCAACCCCAGATTAGCTCAAAACCTTCCCCCATTCGAATGTGCAATGCAGCATAGAGGTTAAAGAAGGAGCTGTACTGCCTAAACCCAAAATTTATGCTATGACGGTTAAAGAAGTTGGCCTTAAGGGAACAAATAGATGATTATCTGAAAAAAAGGGTTTATTAGAAGGTCTGAGTCCCCATTGCCGCGCCAGTGTTGTTCGGGAAAAGAAAGATGGGAAATTGAGATTGTGTATCGATTATAGGGGTTGAATGCTGTCAGTACTACCAATTGCTATCCTTTACCATTAATCAAGGATCTGTTAGGGCAGTTGGGAGGAGGTAAGGTTTTTCCAAGCTGGATTTGATTGATGCCTTTCATATGGTGAGAGTGAAAAAAAAAGTGATCAGTGGAAAACAGCTTTTTCTTGCCCCCTCGGGCTGTACGAATGGACCGTCATGCCATTCGGTTTAGCAGGCTCTCCAGGTATTTTTATGCAGTTGATTAACGAGGTGTTGCACCCCCTTTTGTATAAAGGGGTGTTTGTGTATTTAGACGACATTGTGATAGTGACAGCCACAGAGAAAGAGCATGTGCAGTTAGTGCGTGAAGTGTTGGAGCGGTTGAGGCAGGCAAAGTTGTATGTTAAGCTGAGTAAGTGTGAGTTTGGTAAAAATCAGATTGATTTTTTTGGGTTATAGAATTAGTGAGAAAGGAGTTGAAATGGATCCTGCCAAGGTGGAGGATGTGTTGAGCTGGGAGGCTCCACGTACGCGTAGGCAGCTGCAGGCTTTCTTAGGGCTGGCAAATTTTTATCGGGCTTTCATTTCTGAGTTTGCAGTTGTGACTCTCCCCTCACGGAGTTGTTTGAAAACTAAAGGCAAGGGGAGTCGAAAAAGTCAAGTCTCCAGGTGCAAGATTAGATTGGACTGAGGAATGCCAGGAAGCGTTTGTGAGGTTAAAGAAAGCATTTACTGAGGGGCCTTTGTTGTGGCACCCAGATGTAGATAGGCCCTTTGTTGTTCAATGTGATGCTTCTGCCTGGGCTTATGGGGGGAGCTTTGATGCAGGCAGATGATCAGGAGAGGTTAAGACCTTGTGCTTATTTCTCGAAAAAGTTTGGGGAGCATGAGAGGAAATGGCCAGTATGGGAGAAAGAGGCGTTTGCCATACGAAATGCATTGTTAACTTGGCGTCATTTCCTGGAAGGGGCTGCTTTTCCGTTTATAGTGATGACAGACCATCAGAATTTGCAATATCTGAGGAATCCCCAAAAGTTGTCTCGACATTGGTGAGGTGGTCTCAGTTTTTCAATAGATTTAATTTTAGGCTGCAACATATCAAAGGCAAGGAGAACGTGGTGGCTGATGCGTTGTCCCGATACCCGAGTGTGGGAGAGAATGGCTTGCATAAAGCGGAGGGAGTTTTTGCTAAAGAGCATTGGGGTTTGGCTGTGCAAACCAGGTCCCACACTGTGGTGGGAGTGAAACAAGAGGATGAAGTTGTAGATGAGTGGAGGCTGGAATTGCAAGGGAGTTATGTAGGGGACAAGTGGTTGCAGGAACACGGAAAGGAGTGCCAGCTGTTGGATGGTTTGTGGATTGTTGAGGGTAGGACTTATGTGCCTCAGAGTTTGAGGGTGAAAGTGTTGAGGCTGCACCATGACCATAAGACTGCGGGTCATTGGGGGCTGACGAAGACTATCCTGGCGATTAAGAAGAGGTTTTGGTGGCCTGGGATGAAGGCGGAAGTGAGGCGTTATGTGGAGTGCTGTGAGGTGTGTGCAAGGAATAAAGTTCCCTCTGCGAAGCCGCAGGGGTTGATTCAAGTAGTGGTAGAGCCGGTGAGGCCGTGGACGCATGTTAGCACGGATTTTGTGTGGGAGCTGCCCTCAAGTCGGGTTATCGTTTCATCTGGACTGTGCTGGATATGTTCTCGAAACAGGCCCACTTTATCCCTTTGAGGGGTTGCCCTCGGCAGAGAAGTTGGCTGGGCTGTATGTTCAGCATGTATACAGGTTGCATGGGTGTCGGAGCAGGTGTTGAGTGATCGCGGGGTCCAGTTTACGGCTCAGTTTTGGAACCGTTTCTTAGAAGCATTGGGGGCTCAGAGGCGTTTGACCACTGCTTATCACCCTTCTTGTAATGGCGCCGTGGAGAGAGTGCAAAAATCCTTGGGAGCATATTTGCGAATGTTTAGTAATGAGGAGCAGAACAACTGGTCAGACCTCCTACCCTATGCGGAAATGGCATATAATAGCTCAGTACATTCTTCTACTGGGAAGTCTCCTTTTGAAATAGTGTACGGACGAGAGGTGGCCCCTTTACCCCAGCTGTTAGATTTAAGAAAGGAAGGGGGAGGAGGAATGGAGGATAAGAGCCCAGGAGGAGTGGAAGGGGGTGACGGAAGTATTAAAGAAGGCACAGCAGTCATATAAGCTGTTTGGGGACCGCAGAAGACAGAAAGGGGAGGAGTATAGCGAGGGTGACTTAGTGTGGTTATCAACAGAGAATTTAAAATTGGGTTACAAGTCAAAGAAATTGAGTCCTAAATACATTGGGCCTTTCAGAATTGAAACTGCTGTGAATAAAGTGTCATATACCCTCATGTTGCCTAAAAGTTTGGGAAAGGTACATCCCACTTTTCATTGTAGCCTGTTAAAGAAGTACGTGAGCCCCTTTCCTCCTTTAGATTGAATGATATTTTGTTTCCTCAGGGGGAGGACGAGGTGGAGGAGACCGCTATGTCAGGATTGGGAAACCTGAGCTTGGATGAAGTCCAGGTTCCAAGCCTGTCATGAGGCAGCAGCGACCTTCACTTTAGCTTCGGGATGACCTTTGTCCCAGATTCATTCAGACTGTTGAGTCAGACTGGGAGTGATGCAACTTCCAGGTGTTTGAGAGGGAAGTGAGGTAACTCCTCCAAGCAAGGACATTGGACATTGGGACCGGTGACACTGACTTTGTGACCCCTGGGGTCATGCCCCTGTGGATTACTGGGATTGCTGACTCACTTGGGGCTGATGTAACCCTGCCCAGATGTTGCATGGGTAGGGGAGGGGCTATGGGGGTATAAAAGGTGTGTTTGGGTGGCGGGCCGGTGCTTTAGCTTCACATGTCTCGTACCTTCAATAAAATCGTGTTGGACCAAGAAAACATCTTCGTGTGATCCCTACCGTGTGTTGGAGAGTCGTTACAATCCCCACCATTGAAGCTTGTGTCATTGTCACAACGCGGGACCTGGCCCTGCCCCTTAATCACACACACACAGACAATGTCAATTAACTATTTATTAAGCACAATTATTAGCAGGTGAAAAAGGTAAAATGTCCAAAAGTAATTAGATCAATTAGTCCAAGGTAATCAGCAATGAAGGATCAAAAGTAAATCCAAAAAGCAGGGAATCTCTCAAAAGCAAGGTCCATAAAAACAAAGTGAATCAATTCAAAGCAACTTAGTCCATAGGCAAACAAGGCAATCCAAGGTACAGGGTATAAACAAGGTCTTAAGGTAGTACTTGGCAAGGTGAGCCAAACTATGGCTTCCAGGAACAGCAGACCACCGATGCGTCTGTCCAGCAACGACGTGGCCGCTCAACTGAGGAACTTTCCCACAGAGTGTATACTTAATTCCCACCCTTGTGAGACCAGCGCCTTTCCAGGCTCCGCTTCCAATCTTTCCAAGTAGCCACAATACTACTCCTCCGGTCGAAGCTTCTCGCAGGCTCAGCGCCATCTGGCCCGTTATCTTCCTGAGAAAGTGCCTCCAACTCGGTTTCCATCTCTTCCTCCGCAGCTGGTGGCAACAATCGCTCTTGAGAGCCGAAGCCTCCTGGTTTCTCATATTCGCAATCTGATCCGGAATCTAGCTGGCCTTCATCATCCGAATAAGCAGAAGGCCAGGTGTCATCCCATTGCAAACTGTCAGTCGGGGATGCATGCCCATCAGCCCCTGCATCCCCTTCATCTTGGTCCAACGCAATCGGGACCCGAGGCCCACCCCGGCTGGAACGGAGGCTGGGTTGCTACAGTCATGGGAAGGGCACAATGAGTTGTTTCCTAAATGTGTAGAAACGCCTGGTGTTATTGTGTGTGGTGATGTCATATGTAGGAGAATCAGCAAAGTGACCAGTGTGCATTGGAACTAATGCACAACAGTATTGATGCATAGCAAGACCAATGTGCAGTAATCCCAAATCATATTGCTATGGAGTGCTGATATGCATTGGTAGAGACTGATGCTCACCAGGATATTCTTGTTAATGTGTTATTATGCATCGTTACAATTTACTAGCAGGGTTTCTTAGCCATGGGAGAAAATCTCTCTCACTTGATTCTGGATAAAGCAGTGTTATCTATTCAAATGGGTTGGTTTGGGTTACTAACTTCCCCTTTCCTTTCTTTGGTAAACACTCATATCAACGTTCTCCTTAGCAATCTGCCCAGCGCCTCTTTGACCTGATCATTCCTCAGACAGTAGATCAGAGGGTTCAAAAAGGGTGTGATGGTAACATAGAAGACTGTTACTGCCTTTGTGACACCAGACTGACTTTTCCTACTTGGAATTAAATACATCCCTCCAACTGAGCCATAGAAAAGTGTCACCACCAACAGGTGCATAGATATAGTGGAGAAGGCCTTCTTACGGCTGCCTTGGTCAGAAGATTTCACCAGTGTGCAAATCACCTTGCCATACGAAAATACAACGCAGGTGACATTGCTTACAAAGATTGCATGCATAGCCATTTGGCAGATAAGAGGCACTTTTCCAAGTGGGGGACAAGCCAAGTTCATAATTGGAACAGGATCACATACAAAATGGTCGATGATGTTGAGTCTACAGAAGGACAACTTGGAGATCAGAGTCACTGGGACAACAAAGCCCAGGAAGCCAAGGATCCAACAAGTGGACACCAAGGCATAGCAGAAGTTTGGGGACATGATTTGGGAGTAGTGCAGTGAGTGGCAGATGGCCAGGTACCGATCCAAAGCCATAGCTGAGAGGAAGAAGAATTCAGTGCTGCCCAGAGAGAAGAAAGCATAGAACTGCAGAAAACAAGCATGGAAAGAGATGGTGCTATGAGAGGAGGCAAGATCGAACAGCATCCGCGGCACTGTGGTGGTGATATAGCACATCTCCAGCCAGGAGAAGTTGCTCAGCAGGATATACATGGGAAGTTGGGCCAAATGGGCATCTAATAGCACAAGTGTTATAATAGTGATGTTCTCAGCCAAAGTAATTACATAGAGGATGGTGAAAGAATGAAAAGCAGAGATTTCTTCTGGTGCTCAGCTCCAAATCCCACTAAAATGAATTCTTGGATTGTAGTACCGTTAGCCAACTCCATCTGGAAGCAAAGAATGGACTGAATGTTACATGGAAATATAGAGCATTTTGTATATCATATATATCATACAGGCTGACTCTGTTGAGAAAATTAAGTTCTCAAAGTGTAGAAACTTCATTTAAGATAAACGAATTGCTAACTGATTGTACGTACTACAGACATTGTTAGAGCTGAGAAATAAGTGACCACACAATACATTCATAGCTAAAACTATTCAAATACTTCACAGGGCTTCATCCCACTTGTCAATATACAACGTCAATCTGTCTTGGGTGGGTTTGGGTGGGCCGCAATAGCATAGCAAGTTAAATCACCAACTGCAGAATATTCTGCCGACTGGAAGGTTGGCAGTTCAAGCTGTGGGTCGGGGTGAGCTCCCGCGTTAGCCCTAGCTCCTGTCACGATAAGTGTAGTCACAAACAGCTGTGGAAGCTTTCCCCCTTTGATTAAGGTGTAAACTCACACCTTTGTCATTGCAGCAGACTTTATCCAGAAATGTATTTACAGAGTCCATTTACAGTGTGTGAAGACTGGAATACTTAACCAGTCATCTTTTCCTAATACTTCCAGATAACTGGGGACTTCCTACTTGCAGCAGGCTGGTTTTGCAGTCCAATTCTTCTTGATACTCTAACCTTCAGTCCCCTCAGGACACAAACCTTTCAACTCCAGAGCAAGTATTTGCCTTTTTGCTCCTTTATTACCCCAGCAGTTACTTCACCCTGGCTGTAATTACACAATGCTAGCCAGGTGATTTGGCTCTTACTGCTTGCTGCCTTGATCCTTACACTACTGCCTACCTAACAGTTCAAAAACAATGTGAGTAGATCAATAGGTACCACCTTGTCGGGTAGGTAAAAGGCACCCATACAGACATGCCGGCAATTCGATCAGGAAGGCGTCCATGGACAACAGGCTCCTCAACATGAAAATGGAACAAGAGTTGAGCACAGCCTCCAGATGCCAGAGATGGAAAGGGGGAAGCCTTTGCCTCTGCCTATGTACTGTCTGTCTTTGTTGTTAATTGTATAATGGCATTGAATGTTTGCCATATACTGTATGTATTCTGTAATCCAGTCTGAGTCCCCTTGGGGAGATAGAGTGGAATATAAATAAAGTATATTATTATTATTATTATTTGTCCCCTATTGGCTCTTAGACCCAAATATTTCCTAACACCCCCTTACAAGAACAGCCTTGAGGCTGTTGGCAATATTATAGCTGCACAATACATTTGCTGGGCATAGATAAATCCTTCTCAAATAAGGACAATTTCCCACAGCAAATATTAGCATTGTCAAAGCATAACAACACTCGTCAAAATCTATTGACCTATTTTTGCACTGAAAAACAAAAACTACATGTATCCTTGTATTGTCGAAGGCTTTCGTGGCCGGAATCACTGGATTGTTGTATGTTTTCTGGGCTGCATGGCCATGCTCTAATAGCATTCCCTTCTGACATTTTGCCTGCATCTATGGCAGGCATCCTCACAGGTTGTGAGGTCTGTTGGAAACTAGGAAAATAGGGTTTATATATCTGTGTGGGGCAGGGACACAACCTTTTTTCTAGTTTGCAATAGACTTCACAACCTCTGAGGATGCCTGCCATAGATTCAGGTGAAACGTCAGAAGAGAATGCTACTAGAACATGGCCATACAGCCCGGAAAACACACAACTACCCAGTACATGTATCCCAGGGGTGCTCATTAGGTAGATCGTGATCTACTGGTAGATCACATAGGGCGTCCTGGTAGATCGCAGGCAGGGCGGGAGGAAGGCTCAGTCCCACCCCACAGGCTCCTGACGCCGCCCAGATGCAGATTGAGGTTGGACTGGATGGCCCTTGAAGGTCTCCTCCTATTCAAGGAACCCATTGTTGTTGTTATCATCATCATTATTATTATTAACAGAAGCTGAATGGCCATCTGTGAGGAATGCTTTGATTGTGTTTTTCCCTTATGGCAGAAGGAGGTTGGACTGGATAGCCCTTGGAGGTCTCCTCCTACTCTAGGAACCTATTGTTGTTGTTGTTACTATTATTAGTAGTAGCAGCAGCAGCAGAGGCTGAATGAATATTATCATCATCATTATTATGAATAAATTCAGGGGCTTATTATACTGACATTTAGTTGAATTCAGTCTTAAAATATATTATATATGGCTCTCACTGAAATCAATTTCCAAATATTTTGCTTTTATGGCTCTCTGCGTAGTGGGTAGGTAGATCATTTTGACTTGGTTGTTTTATAAGTCGCTCGCATGCTGAAAAAGTGTGAGCACCCCTGATGTATCCTATTCTGGCAATGCTGCAGGACATTCCTTCTGCCAACCTCAGACAATTATTTTTTGGTTTGGTAACTCTGTGATGAAGTCATAAACTACTCAAAGTGGTTTCCGGTGTACCAGTAATAGTCCCCATGGCATTGGTTACTAGTTTCCAATGAATTTCCAAGAAAGTAAAACCAACTGTAGCCAAATATCGCACAGAGTCTGACACATTTGGGGTGAGAAATCCCCATTCTCCAACATCAGAGAGCTTGACGTACACTGGCATATCGTAACAGATATAGACAGATAAAATAATGACACTTACAAATTTGCAGAACTTCAGCTGTTTTGAAGTCAGCTACCTCGGAATACATCTTGGACTCTTGCAGCAAATAGTTGATTCCAAATCCCACGGAGACATCTCCCCTTCACCTATTTCTAAATCCAGAAAAGAAAGCCAAGCTGAATTATGCCGCTCTACGATTGATGTGATTGTTAAAGAGTAAACTGACGGTCATTCAAAGTGCCTCATATGAAATTATATATCGGAACCTTACTGTAATGTTAATAGGGCTTTTAAAAAAAGTTTGGTGTTTTTTAATAAAACTTCTCCTGTGATGATCTAAACCAGTCATGGGCAAACTTGGTCCCTCTGGGTGTTTTGGACTTCAAGTCCCACAATTCCTAACAGTCTCAGGCCCTTTCCTTTTCACCCTCAGCCGCTTTAGGGCCTGAGGCTGTTAGGAATTGTGGGGCTTCAAGTCCAATCACCCAGAGGGACCAAGTTTGCCCATGCCTGATCTGAACTCTACCTGTACTGTACTGTTAAAGTAGTATTTACATAGACTCGTCGATAAGTAAACATATCTTAAGGTCAATTTTTGATTGAAATTTCGGGACTTAAACAGAAGTGTATGTGATCATGAACATGCCTCCATTAAGTAAAGTCAAAGTTACAGCTTTGAAACATTGGCAAAATCTTTTGTCACCTTTAGTCTTCTCCAAACTCTCAACTCACCATAATTTTAAGATGGTCTAATAAATGTTCCATGGAAATTACTTTTCTATTTTTCCCTTGGAAACAAGCATGGAATTAACGGCCTCACTTTGGTATCAAATCCCATGTTCATACCTGGACGAAAGTTAGAAGGTTGGTCCATCCAGCAGAAGATCCACTAGATATGCTTTCACAGAATTAGAAGAGAAAGGCGCTGATGTCTCTGCACGAGGTGAATGCTTGTCACAAAATCAGAAGGGTCACAAAATTGTAGGCTAATATAATGGGCTTCTTGTTAGAAAGTCTCACCAAACACATCCCACGCACTAGAAATCCAATAGCTCTGATTAGTTCTTCTGACTGGAGCTTTAAAGTAAGTGATGGAAATGAGCTTGGAGAAGGCTTCTCATGGGAACAAACCTATTATGTACTAAAATAACGACTCAAGGGAGATAGTGTCACCCATATGACAATGTTTTTCAGAGGAGAGAAGGTTTCCCGTCAACATTAAGTCTAGTCGTGTCCGACTCTGGGAGTTAGTGCTCATCTCTGTTTCTAAGCTGAAGAACCAGCGTTGTCCATAGAAACCTCCAAGGTCATGTGGCCGGCATTTATTTATTTATTTATTTATTTATTTACTTTATTTATATTCAGCTCTTCTCACCCCGAAGGGGACTCAGAGCGGATTACAGTACACATACTTGCAGACAATCCCTGCAGTTCAACATATGACATATAAACATGTGACATTTATCACAGTACAGTACATACATTTTGACATATTACACACATATATAGATGAATAGAGGCAAACTTTCTGGCCACCAGGGGGAGCTGACGCACTCCTCATCTCTCAGCATTTTCCAGCATCCCTTGTTGTTCTTCCACATTCCTCAGCGATTCCTGGGTTCTTTTTATGGCCTCATAAATCAGTCAAAATTTGCCTCCCCACTTTAATGTGGTACCTTTATCTCCTACTTGACAAATGTAACTGTCTTTCGGGCTGCAAGGTCGACAGCAGGCTACACTTAAGGTCGAGAACCCACCTCGACTTGGGCAGGCCTCGAACTCATGACTGGTCAGAGAGATCTTATGCAGCTGACAGCTTAGCCAGCTGTGCCACATTCGGTTCTTGACTGCATGGACACCCTTACTTTCCAGAAACAGTACCTATTTATCTACTCACATTTGCATGTTTTGAACTGTTAAGTTGAAGCTGGGCCTAACAGCAGGAGCTCACCCGCTCCCAATTCAAACCACCAACCTTTTGGTGAGCAAGTTCAGCTCAGCAGTTTAACAAGTCCATAGTTTAGGGCTGCTGTCAGCCCTAGTTCTGCCACCACACAGTTCTAAAATAGCAATGTGAGTAGATCAGTAGGTACTGCTTTGGCAAAAGGGTAAAGGCACCTCTGAACAAGTCATGACAACAATATGATCAGGATGGCATCCATGGAAAATGGGTTCCTTGGCATGGAAAATGAAACAACAGCACCTCCTCATGGTCAAGTCGAGCACAGTCCCCAGATGCCAGAAATGAAAAAGAAATGTATTATCTGTCTTTGTTAATTGTATATCACATTAGGATATGGATGTGAGTCCTTATGGAATAGGGGCTGCATTTAATGTTTAGCCATGTATGTGTTCTGTAATCCGCTCTGAGTCCCTTGGGGGGATAGAGCAGAATACATATAAGTATATTATATACTATATTACATTTGTAAAACATGCCACTAACTGCTAATTTGGCTGTCTTGCCCTAGATTACATTCCACTAGTGGAAAATCATTCCATCCACATATGTATCTATTGACATATTGAAATTATGAAAGATACACATGTAACAGGTGTCACTTTAGAATACACAATCACTAGGCGGCACACCTGTTAGTGCTACAGCATCAATATCCTGATCCAAAATGCTTGGAAGCAAGAGGATTTTGGATTTCAAATACAGTAGAGTCTTGCTTATCCAGTAAGCGGGCGGCAGAGACATTGGGATAAGCAAAATGGATAATAAGGAGAGATTAAGGAAAAGCCTACTAAACATCAAATTACATTATAATTTTACAAATTAAGCACGATAACATCATGTTTTTTACAACAAATCCACAGAAAAGCAGTTCAATACACAGTAGCGTTATGTAATTACTTTGTTGTAATTTAGCACCAAAACATCGCAATGTATTGAAACAGCTGTAATGGATTCAGTGGGGAGAGCAGACTGCATTGAGTAATACAGAATTTTGGATGAGCGAAGGCTGGATAAAGCGAGACTCTGCTGTATTTTCAAATTTTGGAATGCTTGTATTTGCACAAACATACATACATAATGATATACCTTGGAGATGGTACCCAAATCAAAACATGAAATTCATTAATATTTCATATAATTTTTGCACAAAGGGAAGTGTACAATCAAAAACAAATGTGTGACTATCTCAGGCCCGGATTACCCATAAGGCCAGACTAGACCATGGCCTTGGGCAGCAGGTTTTGGGGGGGCAGCGGAGTTCGGCCCCCAAAAACGACCCCACCAAACTGCCCCTCGCGGCGCTTTCCCCGCCCGCGCCCGAGAGAGAGTCATCATACCTCGGGAGATGGCGGAGGGTGCGAGGCGAGAGAGGGAATGGGCGCCCTCCCTCACCTGGGCAGCCCCTTGCAAAGGAGGGGCGGCCAGGAGGAAGGAGGAAGGAAGCTCCGCCCGCCAGCGGGGAATGCATGCACGCACGCACGCTAGCAGCCTTCCCTTCCTCCTCCTCCTCCTGGCCGCCTCCTTCCTTTGCAAGGAGGCGGCCAGGAGGAGAAGCGGTTCCTTCATCCTCCTCGCCTTCCTTTCGGTCACGGGAGGAGGAGGTGGGCGGAAGCGCACAGCACTGCTCGTGGGGCTTCCGTCTGCCGCCTCTCCTCCACCTCCCGCGACAAGGAGGCGCGAAGGAAAGAAGTTTCCCCTTCCTCCTCGCGCCTTCCTTTCGGTTGTGGGGGAGAGAGGAGCGGCGGCAGCGGCGGAAGCCCCACGAGCAGTGCGCCTTCCATCCACCTCCTCCTCCTCGACAGAAAGGAAGCCTTGGTAGAGAGAGCCGCGGGGCTGGCGCCCGCGCGGCTTCCATCCACCTCTCGGGCCCTCCTTCCGGTCACGGGAGGGTGTGACAAGCCGCACAGCACCAGCCGCCTCCTCCTCCTCCCGCAAGCGGAAGGAGGGGCGCGGAGAGACAGGAAGCCTCACGGCTGGGGCTGCTGCGCGCGCAGCAGCGCGCTCTGAGGCGTGGCTTCCCCATAAGCCCTGGGGGGCGTGACTTCCGCGCCAGGGGTGGCGCAGGCGTCTTGGCCTCGGGCGGCGAAGATGCTAATCCGGGCCTGGACTATCTCAGTGTCCCATATGGGGAATTTGGGATTTTTAAGTATTTTTGAATTTGGAATCCTGATATAGGATACTTGACCTGTTCTTGGACTTGATTCCATTAGAACTTACCCTTCTTGTTCTTCTCTTGTGTAACAGCCTTTCTCGAGAGGATTTGCCCCCTCCTCCGGAAGGAGGCGGGGTTCGAGGAACCTTCAGGAACAAGGGGCGGGGCCTTGGCTTGAAGGTCAGCCCTCTGGAGCTCATTCTGAGCTAGACCATTGGCCCACACTCCGCCCATCAAGCAGTATTGAATTGGTTGCCACGGAATCGGGTAGGATTTTCCCCTCTCCCAACCTAATTTCTGGGTGAGGGGTTTTTGCCTCTCCTTTACTGTTTAGGGGCTAGAAGGGTAAGTGGATTTCGTTTAATAGGCATAGCATAAATAGTTAGGGAATCCCCATTGTTGGGTGCACCTCAGGCACCCCCTTTTACGGGTGAGGGCCATTAAGGTTAACACTCACCTTAAAGTTGAAGTTGTTGTTGGGTGAGTAAGTTAAATGGCCCCTGGAATGCAGGCCCGGATTAACACCTTTTGCACCCTAGGCCCACTTTGGAATTCGCCTTAAGCCCAGCCTCTACACTTTCCCCCCATCACTCAGACCCACTAAAAATAAATCATATCCTTACTACTTACCTCAAATTC